>SNQJ01S0017422.1:73712-98581 GCA_010110895.2 Picea sitchensis
CTTTATTCCATTAGTTGTAATTATACCTCATAGTCTCCTATATATACCAAGGAGACATTTTCATTTGGAATCATATTGGAATTGTACATTTATGTGGGCATAAGGAGGCTGCCCCCTCGAAGAGGCTTATTATCTTAATTTCTCTCTTTTTCAAGGTGTTGATTACTTGTTCTAAGGTTTTTCTATGCTATATTGATATTTGGTTTTTAACAGTGTGTGTGTGTGTGTGTGTGTGTGTGTGTGTGTGTGTGTGCACGCGCGCGCACGGATACCATGCAATGTTATTGTTTTCTTTATGCAATAAGCACACCACTATAAAATGAATTATGAACAGATTTCAATTGGTACAAGGTGCTTGCACCAATAGTTGGTTTCTATGGTGCATTGAAAGAATTAATGGAGCTTGAAACCCTGAGCTAGATTTTAATTTTTCAATGCATGAAACAAATAAAAAAATAATAGAAAGAAATACGACCGTATAACTCTATTGTGGGAGAAAGGGTATGAAACTAGGGTTTTCTAAGCCTCATTTCACAAGACTGGAAAAAATATCTTGAAAGCATAAATTCATGGCCAAAGAAAAATAATAATTTGATTTCATGTGCATTGCTATGTTATGGATTGCTTACCTCATCCTCACTTTTTTTAATACCTTGTATCTGTATAAAAACCATGCAGTTGGAGCTCTCACGGCTAAACACCCAAACCCATAATGAACACATAGGAGAAAGCTATAAATGGAATTATGATGCAAGAGCATCTCTTCATGTTAGCAATTCACCAGCTAGCCAACACATTCAACGCGCATTCAATGAAGGGAGAGGCCCCAGCCCTCTCGTTTTAAAATTTGAATTTGAATTAAATATTGTAAGGCTGGTAAGATCTAGATCTGATTCAGAGTAGACAACCATTGAATGTAATTCAATGTAAATTAATGAGAGTAGGTAGCTTGAAGGGAAGATCTCAAGAAGCCCCTTTGGTAGAAAGATATTTGTATCTAGATTCATAATAGGATGATTAGAGCAAAAGGCAGAGAGAAGAGAGGAGAGAGCTAAGACTCTGTTGTAGTTCGAGCTTGAACATGTTGTAAACATGCATTCTGAGATTAATACAAAGAGAAGTTTTTCTTGCATGAGAACCTTTGTGTGTTTATGTGTATTTGGGGAATGAATTTATTTTATGTGTTTGTATGCATATGTTGTAGATGTATGTTAGAGTCCATCTGCAGGGATAGACAAAATTTCATATCTGTGACTTTCTTTGATTTCAGTCTGGGTTCCTTGTGGCTTCATGCAAGGGGTTGAATGACAGTGTTGAGGACTCTGAAAGCCAGTGCAAGTGTGCACATCTGAGTTCTATGGAATTTAGAAAAGAACGTGCCAGGAGGGCACACCAGAGGAAGTCATAGACTTAGGAAGAAGCCTAAGAGTTACTTAATACTCTGGAGGTGAAGATTGTGCAGAGGAAGGCACAGAGAGACATAATCATTGAGGATTCTATGAAGCTTTTCCAGGAGGGCATCAAGCGAGTGCAAGTAGTGCACCAAGGAAATTTGTTTCAAGTTTTTTGATAAGAAGAGTGTCCAGGGGAAGACACTTACAGAGTTGTTGAATGCTTTGTAGGCTCAACAAGGCATTTTTTTGCAGAAGTTGCCAGGAGAGCACTTATATCCTTTCAAGGAGAGAAAGGAATGAAGTTGCTAAATACTCTGGAGGAAGACCTATGCAAGGAGTGAACCAGACCAACACTTAGATGAAGTGTTGAAAGGCAACCATTTGAGGGCTCGTCAAGCATAAGGAGTGTGCGTAGAGTAGAACTATTTCCAAGTTCATAAGATCATGAGAGATAGCACAGGAAGTGTGCGAAGAGTGGACTATTCTAAGTCAAGAAGCTTAGGAGAGACAGTACAAGTTTGTACGTAGAGCGAAACTACGTGCCAGAGCCGAGGCCGAGTTGCGTAGCCGAATCTCAGGAAGGATATCATTTTCAGAATGCAGGTGAGACCCAAAGACATCAGGGCTCGTAGAAAAAGAAAAGGTCAAGGCCTTTGAAGCATCGATATCTGTCAAGTCTGGGAAGAAAGGTGCCAAAGATCAAGAGGAGGAGCACAACTATTGTTGGATCGAGCAGGGGGAAGATCTAGACCATTGGAACCCACATCCAGACAGCGAAAAATGTGCATGGGAAGAGATCAGCTCTGAACCGTCAGATTTGACCACAGAGGACCAACAACCGTTAGATCCGAAGGAAGACGCATGAGGCTTAACCCTTGTGTATGCAGGGGAGTCGACTTGTCAAAGTCCTAAAGTTATGAAATGATCATAATCATCCATCATCAGAGGTGAAATGTGGCATCAAATATGGGGTGTTCGTGGAATCGGATATCGGGAGATTTGCAAGGAGCAGAGGAGCAAACTTGCGAAAGGCGGAATCGCGAAATAATTCTGGACCATTGGATCCGGGGTGACAGGTGGCGAGGGATCGGCATTTAGCTGACTTGCGCATCAGAGAATTCAATGGGAAGAGTTTTAAGAACTTGTGAGGCCTGAACTCGCAATTTGATTTGAGCCATTAGATCGCAGGAGGAACCGTGACCATTGATCTGGAGTGGATATCTGAGAATCGAGAACCGAGAGAGAAGGGAGGAAGCTGCCTCCAAAAGTCCTGAAATGCGAAGTCCCAATTTGGGCGAGAATATATGAATCGTTGGATCTTGGAACGTCAGGAGCATTTGATCCGACGCAAGAGAATTTTGGGAGTTCGGGGATCGGGATTTTGAGGATAATGTGTTGGAGTAAGTTTCGACTTCGCGAAACAGAAAATATCGACGTGCTCAGAGGGTTAGCCCCAGGTCACAGGAAAGGGTCACATGAACAGGAGGCTAAGGGAGAAGCTAGTGGAGACTAAGCCCTTAACCCAAAGATCAGGATTTCAGGGAACGAAGAGTTGGAATTTACTCACATTCATTTCCCTGACACGTAAAATTGCGATACAATCACATTTGTCGATCGAGGAGAGCACAAGATCGTCAAATATGGTCTTGGGGAGGAATCGGGAGATTGTGGCTCAAGAGAATCGGGTGGCTTGTATGTAGAACACCTGAGGTCCCGAAATGTGAAGCTCCTTGTGATAGGCATGCAGTCACAGTATGTGGTCACATGGGGGAAGCTTGTGCCAGGTGCTTGTTTGCACGGGTGTAGTTTATTTAGGGCATGTGGATCAGATAACAGGATTCCAGTGGGGAATTGAAGAGCTTCTTCAACTTGATAGATTGAAGAATGATCCTTGACAGGGAGGTCAGCAGACCCTGTCGAGGCAAAGTATGGGGTCTGCACCAGGTGCTATCTAAACCATCGGATATTGGAGCGTCAGGAGCCATTGATCTAACATGGGAGAATTTCGGGAGTTCGGGGATCGGGCTTTCGAGGAGCAAGTGTTGGACTAAGTTTCAACTTCGCGAAACGCGAAATCCTGATGCGCTCGAAGGGTTAGCCCCAGGTCACGGGAAAGGGTAAAATGAATAGGAGACTAAGGGAGAAGTTAGTGGATACTAAGTTCTTAACCTGGAGATCAGGATTTCAAGGAACAAAGAGTTGGAATTTACTCATGTTCATTTCCCCGACACGTGAAACCGTTATATGATCACAGTCGTCGATCGAGGAGAGCACAGGACTGTCAGATATGGTCTTGGGGAGGAATTGGGAGATTGGGGCTCAAGAGAGTCGGGTGGCTTGTATGTAGAACACCTGAGGTCCCAAAATGTGAAGTACCTTGTGATAGGCATGCAGTCACAGCCTATGGTCGCATGGGGGAAGCTTGCACCAAGTGCTTGTTTGTGTGGGTGTAGTTTCTTTAGGGCCTGTGGATCAGATAATAGGATTCCAATGGGAAATCGAATAGTTGCTTCTGCTCGATAGATTGAAGAACAATCCTTGACTGGGAGCTCAGTGGACCCTGTTGAGGTAGAGTAGGAGGTCTGCACCAGGTGGTATCAGAGCACAAATTTTTTAAATTTCTATAGCAGAGAGAAGAGAAAGAATATACTCTGATACCACATGGTATCAGAGCACATATGTTTTTAAATTTTTGTAGCAGAGAGCAGAGAAAGGATATACTCTAACATTAGGTGGTATTAGAGCAAAGTTTTTTTAAATTTCTGTAGCAGAGAGAAGAGAAAGGATATACTCTGATACCAAGTGGTATCAGAGCATAGATTTTTTAAATTTCTATAGAAGAGAGTAGAGAAAGGATATACTCTGATACCAGGTGGTATCAAAGCCACTTTATTTCTGTAGATTTCAGGTAGAGGGAGGCAACGTAAATAAGGGGACAGTTTGATATCGACAGTGGTGTCAGGAGCTCAAGTTGTTGGCCAGAGGATAGGGTGTTGATGCTTTGTGAGTGGAGATCCATTTGCATGAAGGCAGCAGATAGTTGACGGCCAGGTGGGATGAAACCAAAGAGGAAAAAGATGGCTAATGAAGGCCATGAATGTGGTCCAAGAGAAGACCGATAATAGAAAATAAAGTTTGAGGTGGACCAAGAGCTCGCTGAGATGAGAACACAAATGGAGAAGCTTGCATTTAAGATGCAGTGGGATGCAAAGGTGCATTGGGTGTGTGAGTGGCCCATGAAGAAGAAGGTGAAGTGACATGTTCAGAAAATGTTGGCCAGAGGACAGCAAAGGCTGTTAAATATCTGGTTGAGGTATGTTGAAAGCCTCAGAGGTGAAGAGGATATGGTTCATATTTGTGAGCCAGAAGCTGGGAAGAGTCTCAGTGATGATGAGCAGAAGAGATCAGAGAAGGGTCTCAGAAACTGCCTGGTGAGCTGTAAAGAAAGTTCATATTTTCAGGTGGGCAATGAGATGGGATCATTGGAGGATCTCATAGACTGCCAGGACAGCAAGGAAGAAATCCCAGATTGCCAGGTGGGCAAGGGAGAGGAGATGAGACGAGACTGTCTGATAGTCTCATGAACTCAGAGGTGAGTTTAGATCAGTAAGGAATGCTGACAGAGAGGGAAGATCAAAGGAGTGTTCTAATCATTGGGGGAATTCGGATATTCCTACCAAGCAACCTAGTTGAGGCCACAACACATGTTGCAGACACAGCAACAGGAGAAGGACAAACAAAAGTGATTGTCATAGAGGAAGAAGAAATGGAGCAAATGTTGATATCTTCCCCAACAAAAGAAGATCATGCAGTTAAGATGCTCACTCCATGTAAGAAGGAGTTGGAGATGCTGGAGGATTGGTTGAACCATCCAGAGCCAGTAGATGACTTCCATGAGAAAAGAGTCATGCAAATCATGGGAGAGGGGCATTCGATAGAATTGCTCAAAAATTTCAGCCAGGTATCTGAACAGATGATGACTGCAGCACTCAGGCGTGCAGCAGAAGATGAATCAGAATTCCAGTCTAGGGAGCAGCTGGAGAAATCTAGAGCTAAACGAGAAGGTGAAATGGTAGAAGCTAGTCTGTCAGAGGAAGTGACTGAGCAGAAAGTTAGTCAAGAAGAGACTACAGAATTGGAGTTTGCAGCAAAGTGGCGACTTAATGGCACAAGGGGAGATGAAAACAGCAAGGGGGGTCAAGTTGATCCACCCATTACAAATAAGGAAGTGCATGAGAGAAGACTTCCAGAGAGCCATCCATTGGAATATTTGGACAGGGAGATAGAAGAAATCAAAAGGTTGATGTTGAGTTCATCACGTGAGACTGCCAGCAAGGAGAAGCTGAGCAGAAGGAAGCCTTCCATAGCAGTAGAGAAGAAGAAACAACAGCAACAAAGTAGTGGAGCAGATGGACAACTCCAAAAGATAGTTTGTGATCCAGGTGGATTTCAACAACAGAGTTGGGAAGCTCATGAGAAGGAGCTCATGAATTTTTCGCAGCAGTGGAGTATGATGTAGGAGCATCTCTTCACGTCAGCAATGCACCATCCATCCAACATATTCAATGCACATTATATGAAGGGAGAGGCGCCATCCCTCTCATTTTAAAATTTGAATTTGAATTAAATATTGTAAGGATGGTAATATCTAGATTCGATTCTGACTAGACAGCCATTGAATGTAATTCAATGTAAATTAATGAGAGTAGATAGCTTGGAGGGAAGAGCTCAATGAGCCCCTTTGGTAGAAATGTCTTTGTATCTAGATTCATAATAGGATGATTAGAGCAAAAGGCAGAGAGAAGAGAGGAGAGAGTTGAGACTCTGTTGTAGTCTGAGCTTGAACATATTGTAAACAAACATTCTGAGATTAATACAAAGACAAGTTTTTCCTGCATGAGAACCTTTGTGTCTGTATATGTATTTGGGGAATGAATGTATTTTATGTGTTTGTATGCATATGTTGTAGATGTATGTTAGATTCCATCTGCAGGGATAGACAGCATTTCATATCTGTGACTTTATTTGATTTCAGTCTGGGTTCTTTATGGATTCATGCAGGGGGTTGCATGACAGAGTGTTAAGGACTTTGTAAGCCAATGCGAGTGTGCACATCTACATTCTGTGGAATTCAAGCAAGAACATGCGAGGGGGGTGCACCAGAGGAATTCATAGACTTAGGAAGAAGCCTCAGAGTTACTGAATACTCTGGAGGTGAAGACTGTGCAGAGGAAGGCACATAGAGACATAATCACTGATGATTCTGTGAAGCTCTTCTAGGAGGGCATCGAGCGAGTGCAAGTAGTGCACCAAGGAACTATGTTTCAAGTTCTATGATAAGAAGAGTGTCCAGGGGAAGACACTTACAAAGTTTTTGAATACTCTGTAGGCTCGGCAAGGCGTGTTTGGGGAGAAGCTTCCAGGAGGTCACTTATATCCTTTCAAGGAGAGAAAGGAATGAAGTTGTTGAATACTCTGGAGGAAGACTTGAGCAAGGAGTGCACCAGGCCAACACTCAGACGAAGTATTTAAAGGTATCCATTTGAGGGTTTGTCAAGCATAAGGAGTGTGCGTAGAGGCGAGTTGTTTCGAAGTTCGTAATCTCAAGAGAGATAGCACAAGCATTGTGCGACGAGTGGACTATTCTAAGTCGAGAAGCTTGGGAGAGACAGTGCAAGTTTGCACATAGAGCGCAAGTACGCGCCAGAGCCGAGGTTGAGTTGCATAGCCAAACATTAGGAAGGATAGGGTTTTCATAATGCAGGCGAGACTGAAAGACATCGGGGCTCACAGAGGAAGCAAAGGTCGAGGCCTTTGAAGCATCGAGATCTTTCAAGTCTAGGAAGAAAGGTGCCAAAGCTCAAGAGGAGGAGCACAACTGTCATTGGATTGAGCAGGGGGAAGATCTGGACCATTGGAATCCACATCCAGATAGAGAAAAATGTGCATAGGAAGAGATCAGCTCTGAACCGTCAGATTTGAGCACAGAGGACCAATAGTCGTTGGATCCAGAGAAAGACACATGAGGCTTAACCCTTGTGTATGAAGGGGAGTGGACTCGTCAAAGTCCCAAAATTCTGAAACTATTAGAACCATCCATCATTGGAGGTGACAGGTGGCAGCAGATCTGGGGTGTTCGTGGAATTGAACATCGGGAGATTTGTAATGAGCAGAGGAGCAAACTCGCGAAAGGCGGAATCATTAAATAATTCTAGATCATTGGATCCGGGGTGACAGGTGGTGAGGGATCGGCATTTCACTGACTCGCTCATCAGAGAATTCAATGATCAGAGTTTTAAGAACTCGCAAGGTCAAAACTCACAATTTGATCTGAGCCGTCAGATCGCAGGAGGAACCATGACCATTGATCTGGAGCAAATATCAGAGAATCAGGAACCAGAAGAGAAGGGAGGAAGTTGCCTCCAAAAGTCCCGAAATGTGAATTCTTGATTCGGGTGAGAAAATCTGAACCATCGGATATTGGAGCGTCAGGAGTCGTTGATCTAACGCGGGAGAAATTTGGGATTTCGGGGATCGAGCTTTCGAGGAGAAAGTGTTGGACTAAGTTTCGACTTCGCAAAACGCAAAATCTCGACATGCTTGGAGGGTTAGCCCCTGGTCACAGGAAAGGGTCGCATGAATAGAAGGATAAGGGAGAAGCTAGTGGATATTAATTGCTTAACCCGGAGATCGAGATTTCAGGGAACGAAGAGTTGGAATTGACTCACATTCATTTCCCCGACACGTGAAACCGCGATACAATCGCAGCCTTGAATCGAGGAGAGCGCGGGACCGTCAGATTTGGTCTTGGGGAGGAATCGGGAGATCGGGGCTCAAGAGAGTCGGGTGGCTTGTCTGTAGAACACCCAATGTCCCGAAATGTGAAGTGCCTTGTGATAGGTATGTTTTCATAGTCTGTGGTCGCATGGGGGAATCTTGCGCCAGGTGCTTGTTTGCATGGGTGCAGTTTCTTTAGGGCATGTGGATCAGATAGCAGGGATTCCACTGGGGAATCGAAGAGATTCTTCATCTCGGTAGATTTAAGAACGATCCTTGACCGGGAGGTTAGCGGACCCTGTCAAGGCAGAGTAGGGGGTCTGCACCACATTATCTTTCCAAGCAATCATAAATTAATTTGATAATGCCTTGCTTCAACATGCCAAAACTCGAGAGAGCGTAAGAAAATGAAGGACACAATAAGCAACCTTGAGAGAGTTGAAGAAAAAAAAGATAGAACAATGGAAAATGGGGAAAATGATGGATCAAACTATGAGGGTGTTACCTTGAATGCGTAGACCTAGAATAGAAACCTACTAGATCAAACTACGAGGATCATTAAGTGTCTTCGTCGGATTAATTAGATCTCTTGTTTAATAGGATCAACCCATCCAATATCGTACATATGATGATAAAAGTAGACCGATTTATCAGTACTTTTCTCCTTTAAATGTGTTTAAACACTAAACATATCTCACATAATGTCCACTTATTTAATGTCTTTGCATACAATGTAAAAAATTAAGTGTCATTAAGAATCAAACTAAATGTTGGATCAAACTACAAGAATCATTAAGTGTGGTCGTTTGTATAATTAGATGCAACACAGACCTACTGGATCAAAATATAAGGATCATTCAGTGTTGTCGTTAGTATAATTAGCTCTCTTTTTTAATAGGATCAACCCATCTAGGGATAACTTCACTCCTTATTTTTATATTTGACTTCATGAAAATCCTTTAGAATTTATAGATGCATGGGAAAAAATCCAATATCATACATCCGATGATTAAAGTAGATTGACTTATTTGTGCGTTGCTCCTTTAAATGCATTGAAGATCAATTGAATAAAATAAATAGCTTCCATAGTCTGTCATTGGTAGTTACATATCTATTCCAATGGGACCAATATAACGTTGGTTTAGTACTTCTGGAATATGATGTCTAGAAGGCAGTATTTGCAAAAGCTATATCATTTCTAAACCCCTCGTCAATGTTAATTTAAGTGGGTTCATCTAAAGTTGACATTATATAAGCCTCAACAACAAGGGAAAATGTACAAAGGAGAAGTAATCATGCACTCACTCACTAACCAAGTTTCAACTAATCATAGTTCATGTTTCATATTACACTTGACAACATTGAAATACATGAATTTAAAAAACCTTTAACACCCAAAATTATAAAATACAACACTATGGAAATTACCAACATTTCTCAGACTTAGATCTATCAACAAATGATCTAGGAATAGGGTTAAAATGCAATATGAAATTTCAAAATGCAATGAGGAAAACTTGAACTCAATCAACTTTTCAATAAAAAAATATGAATATGTGAAAACCTAAGCCAAATACCTACATTACAAGTCAATATAGAATTTTAGGAAAAAAAAATATTTTATTATATATATATATATATGTGTGTGTGTGTGTGTGTGTGTGTGTGTGTGTGTGTTCGAAGGAGAGCTTTGTGGCATAGCACCTCGCGCCATGCCCACTAAGGCATAAAACCTCGGGTGGGGTCCACAAGCCTTCCTCTCCCTTCTCCCTTAACCTCTCTCACTCTCGTCTTTTCAAACTCCCATTTTCAGGTGTATGTGTCTCTCTTCCCATTCCCCGTACCCCCCACCCAATCACTTCCCCATCATCATATCTTCTCTCTCTAGGTGATATATGTGTTCCCTCCATGTGACTAGGACACATGGAGGCTTCTGACATAGAGGTAACGGATTTTTAGGCTTAACCCTTCTAGCCTCCACACCTTCGTGTCACAGTCCGAGCTCCTAGACTCCCTTTTTCCCTCCCTCCTATTTTCTCCCACACCTTCACATTCATTGCTCTCATGTGGCTCCCGATTTCACAAACATGCGTTTCCCTCCCTCCCGCATGGAACCCCTTTGCTTTCTCAGCCTCCCTCTCCCTCCAAATCGCCCCCCTCCCCCTCCAAACCTATGTATCCTCCATGCTCAAGTAAATATGTCTCACCTACGACCACTCCTACGAAGGAGAAAAAAGGGGTTCCTAGAAGCGATGTCCTTTCTCGAAAACGCTCAACCTAGTGAATCAAGGAAAAAATAGAACTCACAAAGATGGTTGTGGGTGTTGACATTCCCCTTAGCAACATCCCCCAACTCCTAGGGAAGACTCTAGTTGGAAAATTTCAAGGAACGTATCTGAGAGAAAAGGATCTAACTTCTTGGTTGCAAAACCACTGGAAACCTCTTATTGGTTATGTCCAAAAGATACATCTCCTGGCAAGAAGCTAAATAAATTCATCAGAAATAAATAAATTATACATATGAAATATGTAGTTGTATAAAGTAGATATTTAGTTTTATAGATACGAAATTTGTACTTTTATAAAGTATGGGGATGAGATTTTATAGAGCATGCATGGAGCGCTCATTGCATACTTGGACAATTTTTGGATAGCGGGCTCTCGGGCTGGCAGGGTCAAAATTGGGCCTCCGATGTTCCGCGCCCTACAAATAGCACTGACAGTTCCGCGATATACAAAATGACAGGTGGAGTTGCGGAGTATAGAAATTTACCAGAAATTAATAATGTTTGTTATATAATAGAATAGTAATAATGTTTGTTACACCGAATTAGTTTTCTTTAAAACTAAGGCTTTTCTTGGACAGAAAAGATATAGCATTGCCCAATTAGTTTTATTTGCACACGTTTTATAGAGCATGTACAGAGTGCTCATTCCATACTTAGGCAGTTTTTGGATCGCGGGTTCTCAGGTTGGCGGTTTCAAAAATGGGCCTTTGTTGTTCCATGACCTACAAATAGCATCGAGAGTTCCACGATATACAAATTGACAAGTGGGCTTGTCAACTATACAAACTTATTATAAAATAAATAATGTCTGTTACATATCTCTGGAAATTACATCAACGTCATTGAAGACAAAAAAATTAGCATAGAATAGAAGACAAGAAATGTAGCATATCCGAATTAGTTTTCTTTGGAACAAACAAGAAAGGTTCCTGGAAACACAAAATTTAGTATACAATAAGGGCATTAACGAATCATTTTTCTTTGGAATTTATCAAAAATTAATAATGTTTGTTACATGTTTCTGGAAATGTAAATGTGTTTGTCATATAGACTGGGATTGGGGCTCCCGCGGACCATAAAAAGAAATAAGTACAACAATTAGGAACGTTGAAAGAAGAAGTGTGCGATGGTAGAGAGGAAGACCTGAAAAGAAGAAATTGGAAGTTATGAGTCTTTGGTTACAGTATTTTATTTAAAGAGGACATAAGTGGATTGATAAAGAAAAGAAGATGAGAGCATAGACTTAAACTGGATTGATAAACAAAACAAGATGGCAGTATAGACTTACTATGAAGCCGATGCATTTTTGTTGATGTCGTCGATGGGAAGTGGAGTCTTGGTGACCGGTTGTTTCCCTTCCTGGACAAGGCCATCCATTCTATGTTGGAACCATTATTCAATCTAGCTTTTCATGGGGGGTGTGTTGATTTCATCCCGGATTTCTATGTCGTAAAGGTCGTTTTCTAATTTCCTTAGATCCATTGAAATACTATGCAGACTCTGTTCAATTTCTTCATTGTGTGAGGCATAGTCCAGTACCCATCGCTCGTTCTCATCTAGACGATGTTCAAGTATGCCGTAAATCTTTTCGAAAGACAACCCCTTTAAAGTATCAACTTGTTCCTGGAAGGCTTCTTTGGTGACTGAAAAGGATTTGAGAATTAAGTTAGGATCTTGAACCTTGTTGGTAGTTTCGGCTAAGTCCATCTGTAGCAGGCTTGTGAATAAATCTTACTTTTCTGATATGACTTGTTTACATGATTTGAAAATGAGCTTCAGGTTGTCAACTTTCTTTTGCCAGCATGCTTTTACTTTTTTGGTGCGCATTGGGGAGGGGAGTTTCTCCTATCTTATTTTCAGTTCCAATGTGTTGACGGCATAGTTGGAAAAAGGCACCAGTACCTGCTCATAGAAAATATGTTCATTTTTAAAATTCTCCTCCAAATGTTCTAGCAAATCATTGGCCTTCTTTCTGAAGGAAACTAAATTTTGCGACGCTTCCCAGGCTTCAGTAACTAGCTGCATTCTTTTTTTATCTTATTCTCTACAAAGGCTCTAGAGCATGCAAGGAGGGTAGAGGATACTTTCATCTTCGTTGTAGTGGTAGCAGGCATGATTTTTTCCAAAGGACTGGCAAATTCTGGGATTGCAATGAAAGCCTACTCAAATTCGTTGAGGCGTTGTTTCGGATTGGCATGATCTGTTTCCATTCCTCCAATAGAATCACGAAATATGTCACTGGTTACTTGGTGAAATGAGCAGATTTGGGACAACGACACTTTGCTAAAGTCAATCTCTGTGCAATATTTTCCTTTCTTGTTTGTTACATCTCTCTTTTCAATGACCATGATTTTAGATTGGCTGTCAAAAATAGCGCTCTGGATTACAAAGGATTCATCTATGTCAAAAAATTCGGTGTCAAATATTTCCACCGCGGACAACCCAATTTTCTGCATGTGTTGTTCTTCAATTTCAAGTTGCAGTTTTCCACTTTCAATTTCAGGTTCCTCCGCTTGCCCTGCATTGTTTTTTCTCTTGTTCGTCAGTGGAATTTTGTGATAACTATCAATATTCATGTGATGAGGGTTCTTATCTCCTCCTCCGTTCGAACATTTCTGGGTTTCTTTCTTACTGGGGTGGACCGTCGAAGTGATGCCCCGTGATGTCATGCTTTTGGGAGTGATGGTGGGGGACTGGGTAATCTTCTCACCAGATACTTTTCCATGTTGTCTGTACAATTCATTTGAGCTTTGCAATGTATGTGTGTCGCAATCAGCAGAAGCAGAATTGTTGTCGACATTGTCCCTGTCTTGGGTCAGGTGTCTATGGATAAAAGAGGTGTTAAAGCCAACACCCAGTAAATGTTCTCGAAAAATTCCATTAGGGTCGAACCCTTTTAGCCTTTTAGCGTACGTTAGGTTCAATTTCTTGAAATGGGCAGCAAACTCATTAATCTTGTTGATGTTTTTGCACACGAAGTCTTCGACTTTCCAGGGCAGAGGAATGAACTGTTTTTTTTTCTTGTCATGGAAAAAATGCAACCAGTGGTTGTATTGCCTTCCCATTTCTGTAAAAAACATCTTGTCCATGATGTGGCATGGAAGGAAGGCAGGATTTTCCTTAGAGCCAAAGACCATGAGGACACTGTGATTTTCCTCTTTCTCAAGTGTGCCCTTTCTGTTCAAAAACTTGGTTGTCTGGCCAGACATTCGCGGAGCATCCTTGCCTAACAATAAATGTTTGAAAACTGAGACAAATCCATTAAAAACTTCATAAAAACAATGGAAGGCTTTGTGCCTCCACAGGCCCTCATGCCAGAATGTTATTGGGTCGAATCCACGGTTTATTTTATTTGAAAGAGAGTTTTGGAAATGGACAGCAATACACAATTGTGAAAATCAAGTACGATGACATATAAAATTTATTTGATTCTTTGAATCATGACAAATGGGAACAGAGCTCAATGGAAATCAGGTTCACCCAATCAAAAATGTATTGTTCCTTGACTGTGAAATACAAAATATAAATAATTATATGGGAAATGCTTGTTGTGGATGCCTGTCCCATTATTCTTGTAAACAGCCAAGCAATTTCCTGGAATGGATTTCTAAAGGAACTTACCTGCAGCCTTGTGATATCTTCAGGAACTGTTGTCGGGTCTTCGAGGAAGTCGACTAAGATGTCCAACCCGTTATGATGTTTTTTTAGAAACTGCTTGCAGTCTTGTCCTCTGAACGTCAATGTTGGTTTCGACAATTTTAACATCTCGCGGAAGACCTGAGATGACAAAGAAACAGGAGAGTGGTCGCGAAGTGGAATAATTATTTTGCCTGGAATATATTTTTCGGTGCACCAAGAGACCACCTCCTTACAGTCAAAAAACTTAGGGATGCAGCCTGCACGAGCAATTCCAGAGGTCCAAATCACTTCGTTCTAGGTGGAACGGAATGAATAGTAAAAGTATGCCCTAGACCAGTGGAAGGTTTGGTCCTCTTGTGAGAACATATTTATTGTATCTCCACAAAAATGCTCTAGAATTGTTGCCATAAGTCTACAAGAACGTTTATTTTTTCCAGACGATGAATGAAATGAAAATTTGGAAGGGATAATATAACCTTGGGCAAATTTTGGTCGAAAGCGTGTGAATGGGAGATGTCCTTGAGACTTTCATTGATTAAAGACAATTTGGATGGTTGTTGCGTGATGCGTTGTTAACATTAAATAGTACTAATTGCATAGATATAAATGTGAACATGGTAAATATTGCAATGAGCGATTAAGAATTGTATATTTATTGAGCGGGCCAACACGATGATGCTTGTTCAAGATGAACAATCGGAAGGGACAAAATAACTCTCTGCACATCTTGGTTTAATGCGTAATAATGGGATATCTCCTCGAGCTTTTCTCCCATTAATGAAAATGTTGACGGTTCCTGCATGGTCGGTTGTTACCATGAAAGGTTTATAATTACATAGTAAGAAAGTATGAAGGTCACGGGTAGGGGAAAAGCATAGATACAAAATAGGGTTTCAAGTTACAACCGTTGAAGGTGAGGGGTGAGGGTCAAATTGTATGTCTCGAAACTTTTTGAGTGTAATACGCATAACAACGAAGAGGGTATGGTAAGACAGCTGGAAGGACAGGAAGTTAGTGGGGATGGAAGGCAGTGAGATATACTTTGAAACATTTGTGAGTAGTGGTAGAGTGAAGGTTGCGAGTTCGACGAGCCCACACTGGAATTGTAGATCACGGAAGTTTTGAGTGCAAGATGTACATGACGCAACAAGAAGCAGAGTTTGAAACCGCGAACCCGCCAACCGTGGCCATAAAATTGGCCAAGTATGGAAAGAAATAGCAGTAGGTCGGATTTTTCGTGTGATTATATAGATGGAGATAAATATATCTCAACCGGCCAATATGGAACCCACGTTTATAGATAGGCGACTAAGTATATAATGACAAAGTGATAATACAAGGGAAGAAGAAAAGGGAAAAAGGACCAACGACTCCGCAGTGTAATTGTAAATCATGGAAATTTTGAGTGCAATATGTATATCATGGAACAAGAAGTAGCAGAGTTCGAATGTGCAAGCCCGAAACACTGACTAAGAATTGGAGATTTCGTGAACCTGTTTCGTATTGTTGTGTGCAGCCGTCACTTGTAAGAGTCATTAGTAAGAGCATAACCAATGTATATTAGAAAGCAGATTTGTGAACCATGGCACAGTGAAGCTTGCGAGTTCGAGGAGCCCATGGTAGAATTGTAAATTGACAACCCAGCAACCGTGGCCATAAAATTGGCTAAGTATGGAAATCAATAATGGTCGGTTAGATTCCTGGTGTGATTATATAGATGGAGATAAAGAAGTCAGCTCGCCAATGTTAGAGCCTGCGATTATAGAAAGGTGACCAAGTATGTAACCAAAGAGCCATAATATAGGGGAAGAAGAAAAGGGAAAAAGGAAAAAGGAGTCGGCGGTGGAATTATAGATCACAGAAATTTTGAGTAGAAGATGTGAACCCGGTAGTCAATTTGTATATTGCAAAGGGTCGGATGCCAACTGAGGCAGCGACGGATACTTTGAAACATTTGTGAACCGTGATACAAAAAATATTGATGCCAACCTGAAACAGTATTGAAGAGTTGCACATTTAGTGAACTTGCCAACAGGAGGATCCAAAATAGTTTGAGAATGTGTCTGCAGAAGACGCAAGTCCCCGACGTTCAACTTGTATCGTTCCGAACATTTGAATGCATAATTTGTAACATGGAAGAGAAGATGATGTTCGAACTCAGCAGTCAATTTGTATATTGTGCAGGGTGCGATGCCACCTGTTTCATACCTCTGTGTCCAGTTCTCACTAGTAAGAGCTAATTTAGTATCGAAAATAATTTTTTAGATTATGTTAGATACTTCATAGGGATTAGCATCGGTAAACAATGGCAATATCAACCCCGCCAACCCTGCATTCTATGTGTGAATTTGTATATCACGGAACTGGAAGCGTTGTTTGGAGGACACGGAACAATAGAAGTGTAATGTTGAATCAACCAGTGCGCAGGTCCGCTTGTCAATTTGTATATCACAAAATTATGGGTGCTATTTTCAACACACACAACAATGGAGGCCCAATTTTGAGCCCGCCCGCCCGAGAACCCGCAATCAAAAATGTCGCCAGGTATGTAATGCGGAATTCGTACATGCTTTATAAGATATCAACCTGGAAACAGGAGGATCTAAAATAGGCTGAGAAGGTGTATGTAGAGGAGGCGAGGCTCAGACCTTCTAATTGTATCACTCCTAACAGTTGAATGCATAATCTGTAACACGGAAGAGTGGAGGATCTTGGAATCCGGAAGTCAATTTGTATATTACAGAGAGTGCAATTCCAACTGTTTCATAACTCTATATCCAGTTGTCACTACTAAGAGCTAATTTAGTATTCAAAATATTATTTTAGATACTATTAGATACTTCATAGGGACTAGCATCCATAAACAATGGCAATTTCCACCCCGCCAGTCTTGCATTATGTGTGTCAATTTCTATATCGCGGAACTGGGAGCGTTGTTTGGAGGACACGGAACAATAGAAGTGCAATGTTGATTCATCCAGTCCACAGGTTCACTTGTCAATTTGTATATCGCAGAACTCTAGGTGCTATTTGTAGGCCACGGAACAATGGAGACCCAATTTTCATCCCGCCTACCCGAGAACCCGCGATCCAAAATGTCACTAGGTATGGAATGTGGAATTTGTACATGCTCTATAAAATATCATGTACATATTTTATAGTCCCATAATACATGGGAAGAAAATAATGGAAAAAGGATGGAGGAGTTCGCAGTGGAATTGTAGATAATACACGGGAAGAAGAGAAGGGAAAAAGAACTAAGTATCTCGTAGAATAACATCTAGTGTTTGATTATTAATGCAAATTCTTGCGAATCCCTGTTGAGTTGTCACCAATTAAGCGATAAATTGCAGATCACTGAAGTATCTTTCATATCAGTGTGTCCACTTGTCACTAGTAAGAGCATTGTTGATGTATATCAGGAAGGACACGAAGTTGTTGGGGGTGGAAAGCCAGAACATATACTTTGAGTAAACTTAATGTATATGAGGAACCTGCAGTGGAATTGTAGATCACAGATGTTTTGAGTGAAATATGTATATAGCGGAATGATAAGCAGCTGGGTTTGCAAGCGCCGACCCCGCAGCGACGGACATAAAATTGGCTAAGTATGGAAAGGAACAGCGGTCGGTCGAATCCGTCGTGCGAGGATATATATGGAGATGTTAAGGCGTGAATTGAAAATCATGGAAGTATATTTCGTATCACGGAAGTATCTTTCGTACCACTGTGTCTACTTGTCACTAGTAAGAGCATCGTTGATCTATATCAAGAAGGACGCGAAGTTGCTAAGGATGGAAAGCAACAACAGATACTTTGAACAAATTTAATGTATGCGAGTAACCCACGGTGCAATTGTAGATGATGAATCTTTTGAGTGCAATATGTATATAGTGGAACGATAAGCAGCTAGGTTCGCAAGTGTTGGCCCCGCGGCGACAGGCATAAAATTGGGTAAGTATGGAAAGGAACAATGGTCGGTCGGATCTGTCATGCGAGGATATAGATGGAGATGAAGCCATGCCAACCCACCAACTCTTAAACTGGATACCATAGAAATCACAGTAAGTATATATCCAGAAAGCGATAATGAGCAGGAAGAAGAAAAGGCCAGTTTGTATGCACCGATCCAGCAACTGCGGCCATAAAATTACCTAGGTATGGAAAGGTACAGTGGTCGGTCCAATTCGTCATGTAAAAATACAGATGGAGATGAATATATGTCAGCCCACGAACCCTGCAACTGCCCATTATAAAAAAACGACTAAGTATAAACCCAGAAAGCCATAATGCATGGGAAAAGAAAAAGGAGAAAAGAGATAAGTATTTGAGAGTCAAAAAAACATTTTTTTTCCGTTTATTAATGGAAATGTTTTCGAACCTCTGTTGGGTTCTCACTAGTAAAAGAATTAAGTGCAGATCACTGAAGTTCTTTGGCTGCAACATGTATATGACGAAAAATGGGACATAGGTGGTGGGTGTCGCGAACCCGGGGCCTGCTACCCAGATAAATGGCTAAGTATTGGCCAAGACAAAGTTTTGATATCTATTTCAATATTTTTCATACTAGTATCTATTAATGGAGAAATTTTTCATGTTTATCTGAATATTATTTATACTAATATATATTAATGGATCATTTCTGTTTCAAATGCAAATGATCTCCCAATTTACAAGTTGCTCTTCGGCTTACAAATTTCATTGAAACCATGAAAATTTTGACTGCAAGATGAACATAGCGCAATAAGAAACATGAACTTGCATTGTGGTCTCAACAAGATCAACTCCTTATCATCTATTCATCTTGTATTTGTTGCAATGACATCAGAAAACCCCAGCTCTCCATAAACATCAATATCTAAATTAAATTAAATGCAATCAAAATTTGGTGTGACTTTAAGTAATTAAAGCATAAATTGCAGACCACGGAAGTTCTTAGGCTGCAAGATTTATATGACGGAATAGTGGACATAGTTGTTTAAAACCACAAACCCAAACATAATTCCTAAGCTTTGCCAAAGAGGAATTTTTTTGTATTTATTCCAATAGTATTGATATTAGTATATATGGTATTAAATAGAAGAAGCTACAATATATCCAACATACTTCAAAGGAACATTGCGTCAACAGTTCATCCACCTTGTTGTAACTCATTAATTATTCTTAAATGTAAAATGTAAAGAAAGAACAGAGCAGTTTTTATCTAGATTGAAGTAGTGGGTAGCAGAAACAAAAGCTTGTCCTTCATGTTTAATGACACAAGGGAAGAAGGTACAAAATACAATTAAAACAAATACTACAAAATTGGAAAATACTATTAAAATATAAACCGAAATTATTCTATAATCAAATAAGATGGGTTACAAAATACAGTTGAGGTTATTTGTGACAACAATTGTGATTTCGCCTACCATCGACCAATAAAAAATATGTACATTGATGAAGCGTCTTCACAGTTTTCATGACATTCAAACTCTTTCTTCATAAAAAACGAGTTGAATATCAATTTTGGGTTTTGTACTTAATCGGTGCTGCCAAGTACATCTATCCCAATTTTTTGAATAATGTGTCTCTTCCAGATATGGCCTGCTTGCAATGGCTACTTATTCAACATTCCATTCTTTGTCAAGTATTAATTCCCCTCTGCCATCGAAAAGTTGGGGTTTAAGGTGCTTTCCTTGCAATGTTCCTGACCCTTGACATCTGAGACAACCTAGAAATGTGATTCAGGCCGATTTCAAAGTGGACGGAGTCGTTTTATGTCACAACAACTAAGGCAGAGGAAAAAAATTCAAGTAGGTAGTGACTGGTATTCTCACTATATTTGATCATATGTTTGGTTGAGAAGCCTACCTGAGGATTTGTATGTGGAACTTCTTTTCTTTATTACAGTAAATTGAAAGAAACGTCCAACCCAGATGCAAAATGAAAATTTCTTGAAGTACATAACTTCTTTGGGCAGCAGAGATGTGGCAAGTGCATCAAATGCTACAGAATGCACCAGCACAGGTCTGGAAAGTGTATCAAATGTTTCATATGGAATGAGAATATATTTTTCCTCATAGCAGTGGATGTATGGCGACCGACAAAAAGGTCTAGAATGTTCGGAGGTCACGCCAAATATGTCGAGTTTGCAACTACATCCAGAGGAAACCGAACAAACTTTGACAAAGAACATAGATTTCTATCAAGTCGGCTACCAGAGCCACATGTAGGTCATCAAACTATGAAATAGAAACTTTTGTAGTGATAATATGGCATTTTATCCACCCATGCAGTTTTTGTTACACGCCTCTAGGGTAGACAAATACTAGTGCAATCTCTACAATTCGATACACTTGCCAAATCTATGTTTTTGGAAGAAGCTATATACTTAAATGAAGAACTATTTTGCACGTGACCTCAAAATCCATTACAATTCCTAGCAAGAAAACAAATAAGTTCAACCAACAAATCTCCAAGCAGCCTTTTCAACCAACCAAAGCATTGAAGACAGGGAGAACACCAACCAGAACATACTTATTATTTTTTATTCGTCCTCTTTGAGTTTCTCTTGTATAACAAAGTTTTTTTTTACTCAAAGCTCATGTCACATAAAACCAGTCTCTCTTCTTTCATGTGCCCCTCAATCGCATCTCTAAGTTGTCTTACTTGTCCATGACCAGGAACATTATAACGAAGGCACCCTAAAGCACAACTCTTTGATGATAGAGAGAAATGTCAATAAGTATTTAAAACAAACGTTGGATGTTATTCTATAGATTTTGTGTTGATTCTCTTTAATGACAGATTTTCTTGATATTTTCACTTATTAATGCCAATCTTTTTTAATATGTACGTTTAATAGTGACTAGCAGCACGTATTAAAATTCCCATATCCAAGTAGATTCTCAAATCTGACATCTAAGATATGCACAATATTAAAGAGGGACATGATGTCAAGGCCTCTGTGGGTGACATGTTCATCAACTATGCTGAAGATTTTAAGAAAACTATAACTGCACAAGAAAAAAAATAAAATAAAAAGTATTTTCGCAAATTCAAAATGCAGGCAAAAAGAAATTACCAGATCCGATAGTATTCGTTTATCTATTCATTTTAATGGGAGGTGTCCTCGAGCTTTCCAGTTATTAAAGCCCATCATTTTGAAATGCACAATATTAAAGAGGGAGATGGCGTCAAGGCCTTTGTCGGTGACACGATCGTGAACTATGATGAATATTTTAAGAAAACTAAAACTGCACAAGAAAAAAACCAAAAACAATTATTTTCGCAAATTCAAAATGCAAGCAAAAATAAATTACCAAATCCCATAATATTCGCTTGTCTATTCATTTTAATTTGAGATGCCCTCGAGCTTTCCAGTTATTAAAGCCCATCTTTTCGAACCTGTCTGGTCGGTTCTTACTTTTGAAAGCATATTTAATGTGTATTGGGAAGCGTTGAAGGTAGCGGGGATGGATCCCTATGTAAGAGATGTTACTACCATTCTTTTGTTTTTGTTGACGAGCGTATGTAAAACGTACGTAAAGAAAAGTAATTCGAGAATGCTATTTTTTTTGCACCAGCCCTTTAAGTTCAAATACTCCGCAAGTCTGATTGTCAATTTGTATATCGTGGAACTCTCTGTGCTATTTGTAGGACACGAAACAACAGAGACCGAACTTAGAGCCCGCCACCCCGAGAACCCGCGATCTAAAAAATGCTTACTATTTTTTTTGTGTGTTTTTTGTCCACCAGGGTATGTAAAACGTACATAAAGTAAATTGTTTCGAGAATGCTAAAATTTTTGGACATGAAGCCCTTTAAATTAAAATAGTCCGCAAGTCCGATTATTAATTTGTATATCGCGGAACTCTCTGATTGTCAATTTTTAGCCGCCTACCCCAAGAACCTACGATGCAAAAACTAGCTAAGTATGGGATGAGGGCTCCGTCCATGCTTTATATATCTACTTTATAAAATTACATATTTCCTATATTTAATTTATGTTGTCCAGGAAACCTATAATTTGATAAATTTTGATGTCTTCTATCCAAGAGCCCTTCTTATAAAGAAAACTAATTCAAAAATGCTAATGTATACACCATAGATCGATACAACCTATCCATGAAGTAACATCCATAAAACTGGCTAAGTATGGAACCAAACTTCGGTTGATCGGAATGATGGTGAAACTCTTCGTGCTATTTGCAGGGCACGGAACAACAGAAGCCCAATTTTGAGCTCGCCACCATGAGAACCCGCAATCATTAACTTATGTTGTCCAGGAAACCTATAATTTCAAAAATTGCACTCTCTTCTATCCAGGAGGCCTTCTTTTAAAGAAAACTAATTCGAGAAAGCTAATGTATACACCGAACAAGACCTATCATAGTTCGATAGAACCTATTGGCGAAGCTGCGTCCATAAAACTAGCTAAGTATGCAACCGATGGCGGTCGGTCGGAATAACCACAAAAACGTGAGAAACTAGAGTCAAACGCAGTTTACAACAGGAAAGTAAAATGGAGAGAACAGCTATATCTCCCACACAGCAAAAGGCATTCTCATAACTATGAAACCATAGTAACACAGAATCCATAGAAAAAGTATCGGCGGCTATGAAATATATTTTGAGGCCGACAAACTCTACTTCAACGCGTAACAGATGCAATTTACATCGCCTGCAATTCTTTAGTCTGTTATTTTATCTTGATAGTATTCTACGCAAACTGTAGTGCAAAAATTCAAATTAAAATAGTCCGCAAGTCCGATTGTTAATTTGTATATCGCGGAACTCTCCGATTGTCAATTTTCAGCCGCCTGCCTCGAGAACCTGCGATGCAAAAATTGGCTAAGTATGGGATGAGGGCTCTGTGCATGCTTTATATATCTACTTTATAAAATTACATATTTCCTATGTTTTATTTATGCTGTCCAGGAAACCTATAATTTGATAAATTTCAATGTCTTATGTGCAGGAGCCCTTCTTATAAAGAAAACTAATTCGGAAATGCTAATGTATACAACATAGTTCGATACAACCTATCTTCAAAGCCGCGTCCATAAAACTGGCTAAGTATGGAACCGAACTGTGGTTGGTCAGAATGATCGTGGAACTCTCTATGCTATTTGCAGGGCACGGAACAACAAAAGCCCAATTTTCAGCCCGCCACCCGCAAAACCCGAGATCATTAACTTATGTTGTCCAGGAAACCTATAATTTCATAAATTGCATTCTCTTATGTCCAGGAGGCCTTATTTTAAAGAAAACTAATTCGGGAAAGCTAATGTATACACCGAACATGACCTGTCATAGTTCGATAGAACCTATTGGCAAAGCTGCATCCATAAAACTGACTAAGTATGCAACCGAACGACGGTCAGTCGGAATGACCATAGAAACGCGAGAAACTAGAGTCAAACGCAATTTACAACAGGAAATTAAAAGGGAGAGAACAGTTATATCTCCCACACTGCAAAAGGCATTCTCATAACTATGAAACCATAGTAACACGGAATCCATGGAAAAAGCATCAGCAACTATGAAATATATTTTGAGACCAACAAACTCTGCTTCAACGTGTAACAGATGCAATTTACATTGCCATCAATTCTTTAGTCTATTATTTTATATTAATAGTATTCTACACAAACTGCAGTGCAAAAAAATGTAACCAGAGATCCAACCGCAAATGCAGCTTCCCAACATTGCAAACCCTGGGAAAACAAGAACAAGAACCAAATAAAAACCCAGCTAACAAGCACCAAAAGGCCCAACTGCAGGCGCAATACTAGAACCCTGCAAATTCGAATCAAGCAACAATAAATAGTATACAGCGAAGAAAGAAGAAAGCAGCAAAGTTGAATCAAGCAACAATAAACAACATATAGCGAAGAAACAAGTAAGCAGCAACCACTCCCCCAGGAACGATGTTGTTCCAATTGCGATTGTAGAAACCCAAACATGCAAACTGCAACAACACGAACACACAAGCAAGAACAACGACAACATGCAAATAAGAAATCAGTTTCATGCAAAAAACAAGCATGGACCAGTGAACCAGCAATGCCACTGGAGCATATAAATTTTAAAAACGGAAGAAAATGTCTTGTAACAAGCCTGTTAAGTAACCATTCAACACTACCAAGCTTGTTAGGTAAACATTTAAGTTTGTCAGAAATGCACTGTAAACATTTAAGAAAAAAAATCAATGCGGCAGGTCTCTCACGTATCCCAAATAAATAATTATATTTTTTGTAGCAATAGTTTGAACACTAGAGAATGTATTGGAAAGCCAAACTTTCGATATGCCACGATATCAAACATTGCCATAAATTTACCTAGCATAAAATGCTAAACCAAACATTCGAATTAATGCTAGCATTAATCCACCTTCGACGAATGCATAACAAAATATATGATTCAAAAAGACCATATACGATCAAATACTTTGGATATGTCAACATATATAACATTGGGAATAGTGAAACCAGCAATAAGACCTCCAATCCCTTGTCCAATCATATCATGACAAATATGGTACTTTTTTTAATAGAAAAATCGATGTTTTCAGTTCCCTGGTCCCAACAATACATAATATGGAAATATTTCTGGTCAAAGGACACACTAATATGAAGTCAATGAAGCCCCGTATGGGGTGACAGCTGGAGTAAGCGTGACATCTGGCTTCAACTTGAGTCAAGGTTTAAATGCGGGAGGCCATCCATTTAACACCAGCCCTACGGATGCAGGATAGCCATTATCGTTCTGCGATGGGAGGACTCTT
>SNQJ01S0017423.1:1574-36301 GCA_010110895.2 Picea sitchensis
TGGTGCTTCCAATGAATGTAATTCTTCAAGACATACAAGAAAAAGCATTATGTGGTTTTCTCCTGATTTGGGTTTCCACGTAAAACACTGGTGTACTGTGTATGTGTGTGATTGTTTATTTCTTACTGCTCATTATTAGATAATAATTCTACATTGATATAACATTTTAAGAAAAAGGATTATAATTACGTTATTACTTCACCCCCCCTCTTAGTAATCCAACAAAGTTGGGGTTGACATGAGATATTTTATTAACAAAATCCACTACCTGGTTTTCTGAGTTTATGTTCATGAAATTAACCCCCGAATCTTTGCAATTTGACTCAGCCAACAAACTAGATAAACCCTGGCCTTTCACCAATTTAGTTGGCTTTATTTCAAGGTCAAATTCCAGAATTTTAGCAATCCATTTTCTTCTCTTCTCATCTATGTCAGGATGGATTAATATCTCTTTCACTGAGGCTGAAGGGACATATGCAACAATATTTGAATGCGTAACATACATCTTGAAAGCCTTGAGGGATTTGACCAAAGCATAAGCTTGCTTTTCCATGATATCATATCTCGTTTCTGCATCCCTCAATGCTCTGTTGAAAAAGGAAATAGGCTGCTCAAATCCCTCTGCATTTTTCTGTAGAAAAACAACAACCAATGTGTCAAATGAGGCAAAGGAAAATATAAAAAATTCCTTAGAATAGTCAGGGTTGATGAGAACAGGTGCTTCAGTCAAATCCTTTTTTATTTGGTCAAAAGAATCTCTAGACTCATCAGTCCATTTCACCTCATTTCCCTTTCTAAGCATGGATGAAATGTACTTCACTAATTCAACAAAGTTAGATATGAACCTTCTTAGAAAATTGATCTTACCCAAGAAAGAATTAACCTGTTTCTTAGATCTAGGAAAAGATAAGGTCGGGATGGCCTCTACTCTTCTTGGATCAATTCTTACCCCTTCTGCTGACACAATGTGCCCCAATAATTTACCTTCCTTCATAGAAAACAAATATTTCTTAGGATTGAGAGAGAGAGAGACCAAACCTTCTGCACTTTAGGAAGACCTTCTTCAAATGATGACAATGTTCTTTGTCATATTTTGAGAACATTGTAATGTCATCCATATATATGACTACAAATTTGTCTTTCTCCCCAATAAAGGGAATGTCCATGGCTTGTTGGAAGGTTTCTCCTGCATTCATCAATCCAAAGGGAATTTTAGCATACATGAATGTGCCCCAACGAGTAGTGAAGGTTGTCTTCTCTCTATATTTAGGCAGGACAAAGAGATTATTGTAGCCAGAGAAGCCAACAATCATAGACATCCTAAACAAACCAGTCACTCTCTGCAAAATGTGCTCCATATTTGGCAATGGGTAGTTGTATTTTTTGGAGCTCTTCTTCAAATTCCCAAAATCAACACATAAACTGATTTCCCCATTTTTCTTCCTCACAGGAACCAAGTTAGCCACCCATTCTAAATCTCTCAAAGGAATGATGATCTGGGCATCCAAAATCTTTTTCACTTCTTTTTCCATAATAGGAAACATCATGGGATTTAATTGTCTGAGTTTCTTCCTAAATTGCTTGGTCTCCTCTTTCAAATGGATCTTATGTTCAATGATGTTGGTGTCATATGTTCTTAAATATTCATATTTCTAGGAAAACACATCAAAAAAATCTTTCAAAATCTTGACATACTCAGCCCTTTGTTCCTTTGACAATCTCCTAGACAATTTAACATACTTTGGATCCTCTTCTGTTCCTAAATTGCATTCAGTCACATCAACATTTTTAGTGGAACCTTTAATCTTTACAACCACATCATTCCTATAAAACAACCTCTCCAAAGGGACAAGTCCTTTTGGGATATGGTTACTAGGTAACTAAACAATATGATGGTCAACAATTTTATTCAGAAAAATATCAGCATGGGGTCTTTCTTCAGTATCCTGATCTTTATCAATATGTAAAGAAAAAAATTCATCCACAGTCTCAAGAAATATTTTTATCTCAAGATCATTCTCAAAAACCTTCTAATGTTTGACATTGTCAGGAATAGAGGGTTTATACTTTAGTTCCACATCATACTTGATTTTGGGGGGCAAAGGAACCCTGAAATTACTTGTTGAGACAGCCAAGGAATCTGTCATAGTGTTCTCCTCCCTTGGAACAAATGAGATATTAAAATCCAAGAAGAAACTATCAACAAGATCCTAGACTTCATTTATGTAGGTCCTAATCCTGGAGTGTTTAGCTTGATACATATTTTTAACTTGATAAACAATTAACTCAGCATCTCCAAACACTGCTAGCTCTTCAATCTTCATGTCTTTAGCATCCCTCAAACCCAAAACAAGAGCCTCATATTCTACCACATTGTTTCTTGTTTTAAATTAAATATTGTAAGATAGAGATATGGTCTCTTGGGTAGGGGAAATAAAGACTACCCCAACACCAACATTCTCCCTAGAAGAGGTTCCATCAAAAAACATCTTCCAAACAAAGGTATTGGGAGGAGGATATTCACAAGAGGCAATAGGCTGCTTTCCAATTTTAATAGATTTTTTAGTAACAACAGTGATTTGTAACATACTGGTTCCTAAATTAGTATCAATTGCAAAAATGGGGTGGTTGGTAGGACTTGCTTCATTACTGATAATGTAAGAAAGTTGTGCTTCCCTATAAATCCTTCTATGTTCCCCCCAAAACACAAGAATGGTGGCATATGGAATATCCATATGAACAGTTCCCCCTAGCCTTTTGATCCAAGATCTAGACAATAACATCCCAAACTTAGGGGGGACATCAGCCACCACAATATCCATGACCACAATTTTCATTGTCAATTGAAACAAAGAAACAACCAAGTCTTTAAAAACCCTAAGACACTTCACTTTCCTGGAATCAAATGAGCATAGGTCATGGTAGGTTCTTGTAACCTCCAACCCAAGCTCATCCATGAAAGTCTTAGGCATGATATTATGAGATGCTCCTGAATCCATCAAACAATTGTGCAACACTTTATCATGAATGTTCAATGATGTATCGAATGGAGGGGAAGATTCATCCCTATCCTCTACTAAAGGTCCCAGTATGACATCTGGTTTTTCATATTGGAGGTTGACTGAATTTGTGGAATAAGATGAAGGTTCAGGCTACAACATTTTCGAAAGGTACCCTTGGAAATCCTCATTCTTAACTAGATCCAAAAAAGGTACAGGGATTTTAATTTTTGAATCTCATTCTCAAAGCTAAAATAGGAGGGAGGCTTTGTAATCTCCTTAACTTATGGGGTAGGTCTCTTAACCACTGTCTGGGGTTTTTTTTATTCTTTTTCTTTGTTGCTAGTTGCCACACCCTTAGCATGATCCTTTGTTCTAGTATGCTAATTAGGAAAGTCAGGATTTCCCTCTTTCTTCTTTGACCTTAGGTTGTATCTATTTGGATTTCCACTGGTCCTTTCCCCTTTGCTCAATTCATTTAGTTGGCTATCCATGAGAGACTCTTCATATGCAGATTGGGTTAAATGAGGAGACAAAGAGGTGTCACCAAGACAATGGATTTCAAGATCAACATCTCCTTCATCTCCTTCTTCATCAGTAACCGGGTTATTTTGGAGAGGGGATTGGATGTTTTGATCATCCCTATCCCTATTTATTTGATATCTTTGCATGATCTGAGGGGAATTATTGGGTCTTCTGAAATTACCCCCATTATCAAAATTCTGGGGGTTCCTATAGCTCTTCTTTCCTTCAAATTTCAATTTCTCCATTTCTGCAGAAAGTGATTTTACCAGTTTTGTCAATTCAACCACTTGAGGGTGGGTGGTAGAGGAATCAGAGGTTGACGCTTCAACCCTACCTTTTCTTCTGTCTCTATCGGCTTTACTCCTAAGTTTTTCAGCTACCAATATATTAGACTCTACTTCAAGGGATGCATCTTGCATATGAGGTAAAGAGGTAGCTCTTCTTTCTCTCAACAGGAGGCAAAACTCAAGGTCAAAAGCACTAACATAGGTTATCTTGGCAGAGGTGTCTGTAGGATTTATTTCAGTGGGAATCTTATTGTACATTTTATTAAATATTTTTGAGAAGTCTAAAACAGATTCCCCCTCTTTCCTCTTAAGTGACCCAAATTCTGTAATATAATAAAGAAAATAATTTTGATCCCCCCAATGCCTCAAGAATGAACCATCCAGAGCTTCAATCCCAACAATAAATCCAGGATTCAAACCCCTAAGCCATTTCCTAGCCTAACGATCAAGGCTTTGTACAAAAACTCTCATCCACACATCTTAATTTTCAATGTTAAGATTATATGCATAACTATAAAAAGTTGTAAGGTGTTGTTTTGCAGTTATGTCTTCCTCCCCTGTGAACTTGGGCATGTAATTAATGTAGTCTCCAACTGGCAGAACATTCATAGGATGAGGTAAAAAAAGAGGGTCATATCTATAAATCATTATGGCATCAATCATGTTTCTAAGAAGATTACCACCTGCCATTGGGATGTGAACCATAGGAGAACAAGGTGGAGATGGAGTTTGGACAGGTAGGAATGCAATTGTATTTATAGGGGAAAGGGGAAACGTTTGAGTGTTGGAGGAGAATGGTATAGGGTTCAAGGGAAAATAAGTTTTCCCCTATTTAGATACAACAACTTTGATAGGAGGAGTAGGAAAACCCAAAGTGGGAAAATATTCTAAGCTCCTGGGTCTAAACCACTTTACAATATCAGGGGAAACAGGGGTTTCAAAACTTTCTCCTTCCAAATGAAGACTAGAAGGGGGGAGTTCAACAGGAAATATTTCAAAATCTAAACTTCTGAAAAGTCCAGCAGATGGTATAAAAGGAGAATTGGATATAGCTACTGGAGTTTTAAAAGAAGAATCATGTAAATTACCAGAATCACCTGGTACAATAGTTGAAAGCCCTTCTTGAGAGGTCTTTCCTTTCTTGATAATATTTTCTGGGTCAACTTTAGGTGTTTCCAGAGGTAGTTGTGGATTATACCTCATGTGTCTGCCTTTGGGAGCCAAAACTGAAGTAGTGGAGTTGCCAGGTGCAAGCTACAATCTTCGAGGTATTGATTTCTGATGCACCCTCAGAATCATAATTTCTTTTCCATTCAATCCCAGGGAAATGTCTTCAATTTGTTCCCCGACAATGACGCCATGAAGTTTGGCACTGAGAGTCACCCTCATATTGTGGGAGGATAATCACAGTACCCATCAAAATGTTTGTGGAGGTAATTTTATGAGTGGAGGTCAAATGGACAAAGCTCATCATGAGAATTTTTTAACACATAAAAATGGGCTAGCAATGCATGAGAAAATGAGATTCTCATTAACTTCAGTCAGTGGTTTAAGGATAAAGGTGAGAAGGAGGAAGACTTAGTGAGGAAGGTGGACAAGTCTTCCATAAGAATCTGACCTTCAAGCAACTTGGTGCAGAAAAACATAGGGATAAGAGCACTCTTGAACTTAAGTTTAAGATACTGAAATATATCATAGCAACATTATAATCAAACCTCCATTAAAATACAACCACAAAACCTCATCTAGATCATCCATGCACGAGCATTTTATCATAAGAGGAAATAAGACAGCAAAAGAAAACACTGAAACAGATCATAGAAACATTATAATCAAACCTCCATTACAATACAACTACAACATCTCGTCTGGATCATCCATGCACAAGTGTTTCAGCACAAGAGGAAACAGGATAATGAAAGAAACTGACTTTTATTAATGAGAAAGTCTCAGGTCTCATACATAACCATAGAAAATATCTTCTATCAAACCATTACAAAATAGGGCGTTATGCTCAACCATCGACCCTAACATATTCTTCAATTGATGTATTTATAGCCAAAACAGTGGATGACCGCTAGGAGCACGAGATGGCCATCATGTCCAAGGATTTTCCATCTATACATCCTTCTGTCAAACGCAAGATCATATCAACATAGGCCTCCATGAAACACCATCCATCGTGGTACCTCAGGCTAACAAGTTTGTCTCCATGGCCAGACCCTCCATGATTTTCATTTATGGAGTGAGATGAGGTTTCAACTACCAGTCCTTTTTCATTAATTGATTTCTCGGGATCGGGACAAGGCTTGACGACTAGGGGATGACCACGTGATAATATTGGATTCGACGCTGAATGAGCACATGATTTTGGGGTCGTCGAAAGTGGTTTGGACCCACACCACTTTTGAGCTCGAAAATCACCACCTTCCGCCACATAGCTCTCCTGCAATACCATGGTTTATATTTCAGCCTGCTCAAGGATTTCAATTCCCGAGCATGTTGCGGCCCCAAAATTAAGCGTGGTCGTTGATCTGGTTGCGATCTGGGATCTGGGTGCACCTGCAAATTTAGTGCTCCTGCTAAAGTTTATCCTCTTTCCAAATATAATGTCCTTCAAATCGCGCATAGAGATGGTGCTAAATTGAACTGTACAGGGGATCTCTACTATTGAAAAACACACCTGCCTATTTTCTTATTCTCATGGCTATCACCTATATGTCTGAGTGTATTCATGTATGTCTGAAGTTAGAGTTCATGAACTCTCACTTCAGACATACATGAATACACTCAGACATACAGGGCTTTCAACTATACTATTTAGATAGTATTTAAAAGTGAAAATGGATGGAGAATACTTATTATACCAGCAGAATCATACACACAATAATATATATGAATGGATAACTATAATAGGTAAAATACACATTATTCTTGTTTACCAATGCAAGGACAAAATGACATTTACCAGTCACTGAATAAACATAGAAAAAAAGAAATGATATTCATCAATAGATACATAATAGAAAAGAAAATGAAAGTCTGAACATATATAGTGAAAGAAGCTTATATTCCAATATGTATTCAAAGTATCCTTTACACAAGAGTTCTCTCAAATCCTCCAAATCCCCCCTCAACAATGTCATTTCCATAGGCTAAATAGCCTTTAGAATATTCACTTGAGATCCTCAAAAGATGGATCTAATAGCTACTTGTCTAATCATATCTGATCTAGTTACAAAAAAGTAGGATGAGATCCTATTTCTAAGGGATTAGAATCCCTATATAAATCTAGGTATTCGACTGCCTTTTAGGCCTTGCTGGAGGATAGAATAGGTCTTCTTGAGTCATCATCAATTCAGGAATCAAGTGATCAAAATAAAAATATCTTCTCAATGAATGTTTCACACTGTGTGTCTTAGTGTCCAATACCCATCATACTTTAAGGAACCTTTATCTATAACCCATATGCTCACGAAAGTGAGAATTTTAAAGTGATGCCATCAGTGTAGTAATTTTGTTAATCCTGAAACAAAAACACAAATCCATCTTCTCTACATCAACAATTGTCAGAGATTAAAACTACTGAACCTGTTGTCTTCCTAGCTTCGAGATCAACATGAGCCTTTGCAACTTCTGACAAAGAGTATATCTTAATCATGCTAACTGCATATTACTTAACCTCTTTCATCTTGTGAAACCCATCTGTGCATGTTAGTGCAATATATGAGTTGATCACTATTGCCCGATTTTTCATGAACGAAACAACCATTTCAAGGGCATGTTCATTCTTATTCAAGACATGAATGACTTTCCTATGAACCCTGGTGTGTTGAAACAACCATTCTTCACTTCCATGTTCCAATCAAAAGAGATACTCAATCAAATTTTCAAATATACCAAAGACAATAGGTAGAGAGAGAGTCACTAAATTCTTGTTTGAAGATCTTGTGGATGCCTGAGATTATGAATATGTTTCCACCATCTATCAAGAACCTATATTTGTAGGCACTAGGCTATCGATCCCCTAACCATCAAATCTTTCAAACACGTTGTGTTATCAATGCTCTGTGAAAGTGATGCACGCAATGCAAACTGATAAAAAACTGTCGACGTTTGAAACTTTTCACCTTCCATCTATGAATGTATTTGACAGCCAACATCTGTCTCTTTTAAACCTTGGCACATTCCTCTTTGCACTTGCCATTTGGAGCTTAATCATTCAGTGATGACAGCTGGTGCATTTCATTTTTTTAATTTGGGGAAATATCCCACATTCATTGGGTGAAAATGTTCTGATATGTTTATATTCAAAAGGCATTCACTATTTGTTTCGATGTGATGAGCCAAAGGTTTTCCACTTGTAATTTCCTCCTTGCTCTTGATGCTTGGTTTAGTGCGTTGGCTTTGGCTTGTGTATTGATATTGTGACTTGTGGTTAGATGCTAACCCCTAACATGTGTGATTGTGTATGAAAGTGTGCCGGAGCTAGGGCTTGGCCCTCGAGACACTTTTTAATCAATTTTTTAATAAAATTAACACTTCTATCATAAAGCCCGAAAACCAATGTTTGGCCAAGGCCTTGCCCAAAGTAATAAAAAAACATCCAAAGAACCTCTAACTTGTTTTGATATTGTGTGAAGGTACTTGGTGCATAGACTTTGGTATATAGATAATGAGTTAGGTGTTAAGAAAAGGATTAGGAATAGCACACTCAAGAACACACCACCTTTTGGCCAAAGTAAAAATGTATAGTTATTTGAAAATATGGAAATATAATAAAACTCCAGATCTAGGCAAACTAATGAAAAATGTTTATTTTTTGCAATGCAGGTTGGAAGACAAGGATCACAAGGTTTTTGGTCAAAAATGATAGTCAGAGCTCACTGAGACTCAATGAATAACTCGAAGGATCAATGGAAGAATTGGAAATTGTGACAACAAACAAATATCTTTAGGAATGCTTGACGAATCAAGTATGAGTTCAATGAAGACGCTTAAAATTTTACCAGTACATTTTGAGTGCTAACACTTGTCATGAACTTCTATCCTACACATTGTACACAAAACATATTTTCTCTTTTCTTTACCTTTATTTAGATTCAATTGACATGTTACGATCTTCAAGTCTTGATTCATCTCTTCCACAGTTGGATCTATATGCTTGTACTGTTTTTATTCTAACTGCAGGGATGCTTGCAAAGTGTTATCATTGGAATTTAATCCGCAAATGGTTACAGGAATCCAACATCTTCAAAACACTCATTAGTTAACTCATGGAACAAAAATTCATCTCCAAAAGGTCCAAAACTATACAACCATCAATAAAATCAGCATGCGCTAAAAATACACAAGGCGTGTGCACACGTGTGATAGTCAGATAACGTCGAAAAAGTGCACATGCACTCAAAGTGCGACTGTGGATGCAAAAAGCTGTGCACACCTCAAAATGGTGCATTTATGATATTGGTCATCCTTCCACCCACTTCTGGTTCAGCTTCCAAGTCGATTTGACATCCAAATCTCGGCTGAATCCGAATAGGGGGCTAGTGAAAGACCTAAAGGGCCCCTTATTCACATTAAGAATTGGTTGCATAATACCTCAAAGATATGCTATAAAATGAAGCCATGGGTGCATAGTATTTTCAAGGAATTCATTTGTATTGTTATGTTGTTGATATTCTCTTGGAGGATCCTCTTTCCTCATTAAGAGCATGCTAGCACCATTTCATTTAGCCATTCATATCACCTATAGATTAAATGTGCTTTGGATTCTCTTCACCATTTCATTTTAGTTTCTTACTTGTAAGAAGAGCTCAATATTTGGGGGTCCAAGAGCCCTCCCTTGGAGGAAGAGGGGACCCAGAGTCTCCCTTTCTCTTTGGTGTCTTCTTTCCACTAATACAATCCTTTCCATTGGTGGCATGAGTCTTGTTTATTTCTTGCTCTAATGTCCTTATGCACTCTAGTTTAAGTTATTTTATTGTTCTTAGTTTAATTATTTGCTTATCCTTTATGCTTTATACTTATAACCCTTTTCTTTATTATTGTATTTCCTAGCTAACCCAACTGGGCTTGTAAGCACCCTTATTTTGCTCATTTAGGTGACAAAAGAGGTGCAACAGGTTGGCAACTCCACTGGGGAGAGGTATCAATTTCCTACCCCATTTGGGTTATTTTAGATCTTATTTTTGTTTCTTTAACTTGCAGGGACCATAATTGGCCCAAGCCAACCTACAAAAAGCCAAGTTCAAAGCTGAGCAGAGAGAATTTCATCCGAAATTTTCTTCACGGTCATGTAACAGACAATGCACGCATGTTTTAACGCATAGGTGCGTCTTCAGCGCACTGCGCCAAAACCATTGTATTTCTCAGCGCCTTCTACGCATCTGCACCCATAAGTCATTTTCAGTTCACGCATTGGTGCTCACAGTGCCTCTGTCTATTCTGAGACCCATGCACCTATGCAGAAAAACACACATTCGAAGATTTTTGTGATATGTGGAAGGCCCATAGTCTTCTTAAAATTGATTCCATGCACATTGTAATCTACACCACACTTACCTTCCCTCTCCATATAAAGGGATTAGTCAAAACATAGTTACTTAGGGGGTTAAAATCTTTATTTCCTCTTTTTCTTTCATTTTTCCACATGGATGGCTTTCTTTGACTAAGAGTATAAGTTGGAATCATTTTTTAAATCACATATGAAACTTGCATTGGGACCAGAAATTGGATATCAATAGTTGAGTATGATCTTCTCTCATGCCCCAAAGCGTTCTTTAGAATCAGAAAGAGATTGAGGAAACATTTCATCTCCCTTAAAAAGACAAAATCTTTATGAGAGGACAACAGTCCCCTTGGGACTCCTCTTAGTTTATTTTTCAAACACATCTTAAGATTGTAACGGGCCCATACATGCCCAAATGTTACAAAGACAGGATAGTGATTGAAGTTTACTTTCTTATATTAAATCACTAGGGAAGTTTAAAGGTTTTGTAATGGGCCCATACATGCCCACATATGCACAATCTAGGATAGTTTCAAAGGTTTCTTATATTAAATCACATTAGTGAGTTAAAGGAATAGTAAGGACCCACATGTCTGCATGATAGTTTCCTAAGGACTTTTAAATTCCGCAAGGTTGTACCTGTTGAAACCAGTTCTTAAAGTTTTTATCTCTAAGACTAAAACTTTTCTTTTCTGGGATTCGGCTTTTCATAAGGTATAATCTGCGCTATCAGTTCCAAAAGCCTAGTACCAAAATCCCAAAATGGCTTTATTTTATTTTTTTTAACAATAAAGGGCAGAAAACTCAAGTGTTTTTAAAGTCCCGACGCATATTCTGTAAAGTACTTTTAATCACGATAAATTAAAATCCTAAAGGAGGTAATTAACAATCTTTTAACCTTTCAGGATTCGGGTTCACTCAGAGCAATACATTTTCAATACATATCAAATCGTGAAATCCCGATCCCCGATTTCCTGAATGGAAGTTAGTTATTGATCCTGATTAATTAAATTACTAACACCAAAGCTAAGTCCTAAACTAATATCATCGTGATTTTGGGATTCAAGGTTTAGTGGTGACATACCTCATGTAAGAAAGATCCCCGAAACCTGAAATCTCGACTCAAAATCAATGTTTAAAAAGAACTAACTTTGTTTTAAAAACACAATTAATGGTAATTAAACTTCTTAGGTATTTTCATTTTTCAGTTTCCATTGAACGAGATCTTTTGAATTTTGAATTTAGAATCGCCAAAATACATCCATATTAATAAAGGATAGCTGGTGATTTCTGTGACGCAAATGCGTATCTCATAAATATTCTCTGCATTAAAGGTATTAAATTCTTGGCAGCTGCATCGGTACTTTTACCATAAAATGAGTTAAAGGAAAATTAAAGGTATGTGTTTTGAACCTTATTCTTGCTCTTTCTATTAGGAGTAAGTCACATCCAGCCAAACTTATACACCTCTCTTCTGTGACAGGTTTTCATTCCAATACGAAAGTTATGGCACTAAAGAAGGGACCCAAGAAGAGTGAAGATACAGCTGAGATTTTCAGCCCAAAGGGAGATGTCATATTCGACACCATGCCACATGCTATTGACTCGATCAAATCCTGGAGACAAATCTATGAAATTCTAGACTACGAGATCAAAAACTCCCCTAATGATTCTGAGAATCACCTTCGGGACATAGCAGAATCATAACTTCACAAGATTGCAGCACACCCACAGCTCATGTCGTACAATGACATGATCAGTTGGGCTTTAGAGAAGATTGATATTCCAATCAGAAGCATTTTAAATGATCAAGTGGTCATTATCAGCGCATTCAAACTTGAACATATCCAGGTAATGTACAAACTCTCACCCAATACTAAATACATTTACAATGTCGAATTTATAGCTGAATTTCAGAGAAAGGAATGTACTAAGGTAGACCAGACTTACCCTGATTTAATCAAAGGCCAGTGGAGATGTCCATCAAAATTTAGGGCCGATACCCATAGAAGTTATGCCACATCTTCTTTGAATGAGTACATGGTTTATGTAGCCATGATGTTGTGCAGACTCTTTGGAAAAAAGAGTCCCTGTCATTTCCCCGCTGAATGGGTGCCCTTTTTAGAGGAAGCATTAGAAGGATATAGTTTCAACTGGAGCAAGATTTTATCTGATAACCTAGCCAAAGAGGTTTCAGATTACAAAGTTGCAAGATCTCGAGGTCAACCAGTGGCATTTTACATGCCGACATACATCATGGACGCAATTTGTTTTATGACTCCATTCCCCCTGATGAATTGGAGTTGGAACATAACCCGCCTCGAACCCATTCATGAGTATCACTCTTAGATGTGGGAAGAAAATGCAAAAAAATCGTTTTACGAAATTTGTCATTTCGTAGTAATACCAATGCATAAAATGTTTTTTGGCTGTGACCCTCCTCGCATTTCTGAAACAGTTTCAAAAAGCCCCAAGGCAATAGCTGACTGGTTCATTGAAGAAAGCTTCTCCTACATCAAGGTTTATGGGTTCTCAATCCCCCCTCATGTGCTTCCAAAATTCCTCCTTGACAGACTGGTGTGTAGGGAAGTAGCACACCAAATAGTGAAAGGCGGTATTGGAATAGAGATAAAGGCGGCTCAAAAGAAGTCCTGGCCAATCTTCCCTGTACACATCGGGAAATTTTCATTACAAAACTTGGTCCATTCCAAGGTGGAAGCAGAAGCACTCGAAGAAGTCAAATTGTTAAATATTGAGTACAAAAGGCATGACCCTTATCAACTAGTGAACAAACACCTGATACAGTGCAATATGAAAGCATATGAACATGAGGAGTCCCCTTGGGATGACATATTCAAAGGGACTAATACTTATAAAAAGGTGTTAGAATGAGTACAGACACTGTTGTATGACCTACAAGCTAGCTTTCGGACCTTTCAGAAGCATAGACGGAGTGGTCTCCCAAAGTACTGCAAGGAGAAGCAATCACCCTCCCCCAGGAGAAAGAAAATGTTCCCCCAGGCTTCGAACAGGAAGCACAGAAGAAGGGAAATCCTGAAAAAGTCCCACAGGATATGGAAAGGCCCCCACAAAACAAAGAGGCCTTACAAACAAAAAAAACAGAGACAGAAGCATAGAGGAGGTCCGGGAGACCTCTTGAGTCCAATAAGCTTACTCCCCCTTCATCACCTGGTGTTTATGTCAATAATCCCAAGGCGATAGGAGGGAAAGGATCTACAAAGTTAGGAAGTCCCATAGCTTCCTTAACCCCCTTACAATCCGCTTTTGGATTCCCACGGATAGGAGCCCTATTTGTTGATGACCTCACCTCTATCTCCATAGATGAGATTCCTCCTTCTAATTATTTTTTCAGCAGAAAAAGAAAGGTCGTCCTGAAACAAGAAATGTATATGAACGAGGGGAGTATGGTAAAAAAGCATAAAGTCTTGATAGATGGACATAAATTGGAGGAGGAGGATTTTTCTACAGAGATAGCAGGTTCCATGGGAGCCATGGAAGCAAAAAACTTGTTTATCGTGGGAAACATGAGAACGAGGATAAATAATAGTAATAACATCATAGCTCAATTACAAGATCAGTTAAAGAATGTTGAGAAGAACATCAGAGAAAAGGTGAGTAAAAGCTTGGAGCAGACCAGGGTTGTCGAAAGGCTAGAAATTCAATTACTCAAATCAAGCCTGGACGAAATGAACCAAAAGATACAAGCAAGTCAGGTGCAGGTTGATCAACAAAAGGAGCATGAAGAACAGTTACAGGCTAGGTTAAATTTGATGGAAGGCCGAGTTATAGATTTAAAGGATTTCCATCCCCTCTAACTGGAAACACATACAAAGATAAAAGCTGAACAGCGGGGACTGGTCTCCAAAATAGGGATCGTCCAGAATTACCTTCAAGAGGTAAGAGAATCTCTTGATAATATTATTTTACTAGAAAAGGAAGCTAAAGCAAGAAGCAATACTTTCCAGAAAGCGGTTGCATGTTCAGGGAATAAAGAGGCGACAAAGAATATAAAGCTCTCTATCACAGAACAAATAAAAGGAGACATCATGCTCAAGGTATGGGAAACAAATATGTCTGAGAGAAAGAATATAGTCAAAGAAATCAAAGATGATTGTGAAGGAATCCTCGATTCTTTGGATAAGAAAGCATTAGGGATTGAAAAAGATGACTTCTCCGAGTCACTGGGGCAGATAAACATTGAAAAGCAGCAGTTGGACTACAAAGAAGGTTTGAATAAGATTCAGACTGAAATTTTACAATTGAAAGAAATCAATGTCAACCTAATAAATATATGGTTGGTACAACCTAGTTTAAAATTGCAGGCGATCAAGTTTTCCAACCAAGGTTTTGAAGACCGATTCCCAAAGGTACAAAGAAAGTTCTATCTGTTTGAGACTAAAGATCTTTCAACACCTTCTAGAAACTTTGTCCATTTTCTAGAGAAATGTATTGAATGTGTAGCATCAAAGGAGGGAGAGACTTCGACTAAGAAAAAAAAGATCATTTGGAAACTCATACTGTTGAAATGATAGAGAAAAAAAAGTTAATCGTGCAACGATTAAGGTTGTAGTTTTGTAACTACTTTTTCCTAGGAAGTAGGAGATTGTTAACCATCAAGTATGGATGACCTTGTATAAATATAGGGAACGAAGACTAAAACAGGGCCTTTTTTATCTCTCTGAAAAAGATTGTTGACGAAGTAATTTTGAAAAAACTCTAAATTAATAGAAATGCAGATTGAAGATTCCAGATCTTGTCACCTCTGAGTTATGTGTTTCCCTGTCATTTCATCTTTATTACACATGTTTAATTGATGAATGTTTGACCATAGTTTAGTACAACCTCTACTGTGAAAATTATTATTTTTGTTTTTTCAAATCATTTACATTTTTTCCTCTGTATCCGTTGTCAACAGATACAAGACCTGTAGATGCTTAGATTTCAACATCATATGCTTCATTAATATTTTTATCATTTCCTATTCTTCTGTTACAGTATGATATTCCTTCGAAATTGATGCCTCATTTTGCTAATATCTTTATTTTTTTCTCCATATCATGCATATTTATTTTCTTTAAAATTTAACTCAGATACAAGAAAAGGCCTACAATTTGATCTGACTATTTATTTAAGTTTTAACATAATTCTCATTACTTTGTGGAATAGAGATAATCAACCTAAAAAGAAAGCACAGAATCTTATCCTCCTTTACTTTCCATCTTCATGACAGTACCAGTTGCAAGGAAGCCTAACAACGATCCCGGTCTCTTGGATCAAACCATCATTGCTCTAAATTTATTTAACACTATTCTACAAACAACAAATAACCAGGTTGACTTAGAATGTTCATGGGCAACAATTGAGAGAGATATTAGTATCCAGGAAAACTGGGAGTTTCAACAGAGACAGTTGAGAAACCGACAATAGCCTTTACCTTTTTATCAGTCTTTTTTCTATTCTTAGCTCCCTCTGTTTTTTCATATGCCTTGATGGTATACTTTAGAGACTTAAAGTATAAAATCAAGAACAACATATTTTTGGCGTCGTTGTCAGGGATGAAGGAACAAAATTTTTCCCTGGGAAGAACAACATTGACACTTTCTTTCTTTGATAGTGAACAAAGATCGAAAAACCTTCTAAGGCTACTTTTATATTTCACTTGGTGACTCCACGATAAGTAAACTGGATTTTAGCCGAAAGAACACCAGAAAGAACCTAGACGACAAGTAGACCTCGCCAGTTTCTGATCCAAAAAAGATTTTAAAATCACGAAAATCCCTTAGACAAATCGTTTCGCCCATACATACTATTTGTCAACCTGATTCTACACAGTCAAACATTAAGGAAATACTTGAGAGATCCCTCTCACTCCCCCTTTCAAACAATACATTCTCTTTTCCCGAAGTATATACCCCTACTACCCAGTACTCTGACAAATGCCCTGTATATCCTGATTCAATCCCCATTGATTCTCCGATATATTCATCGTATGAGTATGGAGAAACAAGCTCTTTTCTTCTGCGACCTTCTTTCTCTAATTCCCTATGCCTTGATAATAAATTCCCCACAACCTTTCTATCACATTCAAGCACAACTAAAAATCTACCAAATTTTCATGAGCCTTCTCCTCATACACTCCAATTTTCAGCCTCAAATCCATCAATGGTTGCACACGGAGGCGCGGGAGTTGGAGGCCATGCTACAGGTGGTGCCGGAGGAGGAGAAATAGGCAGCCAAGTACCACTCCCTGGAATCTTTACTAAGGTGGCTGCTAGATATGCCTCCCTTGTCCTCTCTGTCTCCCTACATGACCTTCCCAAAAATTACATGAAAAGTCTTCCCAAATTCACAGGGGAAGGAGATTTAACTACACAAGAACACATCAATTTCTTTGACCAATTTGTTGATATCCTTGGAATCGAGGACGAAGATGTCTATTCTAGACTCCTCATTCAGACTTTCGAAGGATAGGTGAGGACCTGGTTCGAAGCTTTGGCAGCGGGATCTGTAAGGTCTTACAAAGAACTTGAAAACTCTTTTATTAGACAATGGGGAGAAAGGAGAGACCACCTCTATTACCTAACTAAATTTGGGGCTCTCGGGAATAAAATCTCAGAATCATTTCTTGAGTTCACTCAAAGATTTAACAAGTTGTATAATAAAATCCTGGTTGAGGTCAAACCTTCTCAACCCGTAGCGAAAGTAACTTTTGCTGGAGCCTTTGACCCCGATTTTGCTCTATTATTAAGAGAAAGGAGATCAGTAGATCTCACCAAGATGCAAGATGATTCCCTAAAAATTGAATTGAACATGATGGCATCAGGAAAACTAAAAGCCAAAGTAGAAACCACGAACAAAGATAATAGGAAATTCAAAGAACAAGGCAGATCCTCTGGATCGGGGAAATCCTCGAGAGACAAAATTGATGAGATGGCTAGGGTAATTAGAGAGCTATCAAATAAGATCTCAAAAATGGAACTTGATAAACCAAAAAAGGATCATTTTTCTAGGAAAGATTTCAGAAGGAATCATGATCCTCAAGCCCCACAAAGACAGATTAAGAATGAGGATCAAAAAATCCCAACACCCTTCAAGAGTGAAAACTTCATTAGAGAGGAAGACTTAGAAGATTTTGAAGAGTTAGATGAGGATATAAATAATCTTGGTGACGAGAGTAAGTCACCCTATTTATCGAGACGAGATTATGAAAAATCTTTAAATAAAGAAAATAGATCGGAAGACGATGTTAGCCACAATACTTATGAAGATTTCACCTATCAGGGTATTGCAGATGATATAATGGGTGAACTGCACCAGAAATACAATTTAAGACCTAGAAACAAGAGCCTTCCAACCACCCCAACAAAAAATATCCTGTCGAGGAGCGAAACTGACGAAGAGGCTCCAAAGGCTTTTGAGAAGCAGACTGCAAAAACCAACACTGCTGACATGCAACCTGTCAAGCCAAAGTCAGTAGGAACGCCCATCATGAAAACACAGGTCCCTGTGAGTGAAACCAAATCTACACCTTAAAAGAAAGCCGAAAAGAAAGGAACGGAGACCCAAAACACAGAGAGCGACAAGGCCTTGGGAAATTTTAGTCTAGAAAATGAAATAAACAAAATCAAGATTCCTATACCTCTTGTCGAACTGGAAAAAAACCCCATATATAGAAAACAAATTGCCAAGATGATTAGTTTTTCAGAAGATGAAAGCCAAGCCAATGTCATTAACTTAGAAGATGACAAGCCGAACATAGTTTTCGGTCCACATTTCAAAGGCGCCAAAGACATCGTTGCTCCCTTCTATATCACGTTAACCTTGTTCGACCACCTACTCCATAACTGTATGCTCGATTCTAGAGAATCCCACAATGTAATGCCTAAATCCATTAAGGATAAATTGGGTCTCAAAATCACTAGGCCTTATGGAGATTTATATTCATTCTATTCAAGAAAGTTAAATGTATAGGCATGATTAAAGAATTGGTGGTAAATCTAGCACAAATACCTGCAAAAAGCATTCTCATGGATGTAGTGTTTGTCAATATCCCTCTGAAATATTGTATGTTGTTATCCAGATCCTAGGGTGCCAAGCTTGGAGGATCTCTCCAACTTGACATGACATATGCTACGATTCCAATTTTAGGAGGATAGTTCACGCACCTATACAAAGAAACTAGGTTGGCATTCACAGTAACTGATCCGCACAACCCGAATAACCACCCTGTATATATTACAAATCAAGATTTAGGTAATTTTATTTTATCCATTGATGATGATATTGATTTAGGTATAGATGAAATTTGTACAGAAGAAAAAACAGAAAAAGAAAAAATTAAAAAAATTGTATATAGCACTGATGTGTGGAAGATCCTACATTAGAGCTGGCGTTGGGGCACTCCTTGCGGCTCCCAATAATCAATTTGTAATCCCCTTTCCTATATACTATAGTGAAATGTGGACCACACTAATAATGTATGCGAGTATGAAGCCTTAGTGTTAGGGTTAGAAGCCGCTAGGAGAATGAAAATAAAAAACCTTGAAGTCTTTGGTGATGTCGAGCTAATAGTACAACAGGTAAACTGACAGTACCAGGCCAAACATCCTAGGTTGAGGTCTTACAAGAATTACGTCTCTGATCTGATCGAAAATTTCTTCTCCTCTGTCAAGGTTCACTACATTCGAAGAACTGAAAACCAATAGGCTGATGCGTTAGCCAAAGAAGCCTCAACATTCACACCTCCCACCGCTTTCAAACTAAAGTACCATATACAAATGAGACACTGACCTTCCATACCCAATAACATATAACACTGGAAATTTTTTGAGGAAAATGAACAACTACGCAAATTTTTAGAATCAATAGACGAGTTTGTCAAAACGCATGCCGACCAAGAAAAAAAAATGAACCCATTTGGATCATGCAGGAAGGGGAGGACCCCCAAGAATTCCATGATAAAATTGCCAATCATCAAATGCTTGTTCTAAAAAATAACCAGATCCCCAAGGGCCTGATTCCCTTGGAAAGGTTATTTAATCAAGATGATATCCCTTGAAGATCCACTTTACAACCTTAGCCTGAAGAGGTTGAGGACAATGACATAGGTACCAAAGAAAACCCTCGGTTGGTGAAACTATCCAAATACCTATCCCAAGAAACCAAAAGTAAATACGTTGAGTTGCTTAGAAAATATAAATACATTTTCGCTTGGTCTTACGACGAACTGAGAACTTATGATACTTCTATAATCGAACATAAAATTCCTTTGAAACCTGGTGTCAAGCCTTTTAAACAAAAACTCAGACAGATAAACCCTATGCTGCTACCAGTAATAGAAAAAGAAGTCAAAAAACTCTTGGATGCCAAAATCATTGTCCCACGAAGATATTCTGAGTGCGTGGCTAATTTAGTCCCAGTAAGAAAGAAAAATGGCGAAATCATACTGTGTGTTGATTTTAGAAACCTGAACCGATCGTCACTCAAAAACAATCACCCATTTCCTAAGATGGACCATGTTTTAGAGAAAGTAGTTGGAGCTAACAAAATGTCGATGATTGATGGTTTTTCAGGTTACAATCATATCACAATACACCAAGATGATAAGGAAAAAATGGCTTTCACTACCCCTTGGGGTACCTTCATGTATGATAAAATGCCTTTCGTCTTGATGAATGCAGGGGAAACATTCCAGTGAGCCATGGACATCATCTTCATGGGTGAGAGAGATAAATGTGTTGTTATCTATCTCGATGATTTGACTATTTTTTCAAAATCTGATGCAGAACATCTAGTGCACCTGAAGAAAACTTTCAAGAAATGTCGTAAATTTAGTTTATCCCTCAATCCCAAAAAATCTCATTTCACTATGCAAGAAGGTAAGCTATTAGGTCATATAGTGTCTAAAGACGGAATCAAAATTGATCCCAAAATAATTGAAGCAATAGATACTATAAACATCCCTAGAAATGTAAAAGAAATTCAATCTTTCTTAGGAAAAATAAATTTCTTGAGAAGATTCATCCCTAACTTTGCCGAAATTGTGAAGTTGATCACAGATATGTTGAAAAAGAACAGTGAGACGAAGTGGACAAGTGAAGACAAAGAATCTTTTCAACGAATCAAGAAATTTATCAGCGAAGTACTAGTCTTGGCAAGTCCTGATTACACAAAAGAATTTATGATTTCTTCCTTCGCTTTCGAATACACTATCACAGTTGTATTGTTATAGAAAAACGAAGAGGGATTTGAACAACCCATTTTTTTTCCAGTAAAATTCTGAGAGATGTTGAGTTTAAATATAATATACTAGAAAAACAATCTTACGCAATGGTCAAGGCTCTCAAGGCCTTCAAAATGTACGTATTACATTCGAATATCATAGCCTATGTTCCTACAAGCTTTGTCAAAGACATACTGGTTCAGCCGGATAGTGATGGGAGAAGAGGCAGATGGCTAGCTAAGATTCAGGAGTTCGATCTAGAAGTCAAACCAATAAAACTCATTAAAGGCCAAGGTCTGGAAAAATTGCTAGCTGAATCAAACTTACAGGCACTTAGAATAAATCAACTGCAAGAAGACGAGGATTTCCTTGAGATAAATGAACTCGATTTCGCTACACCTATGGTTGATATAGAAGACAAGATTTCTTCTTCAGTCTGGTACCGCGATATTGTTTCTTACTTATCGACTCTTCAATGTCCCAATGAAATAACCCCATCTAAATATAGGACACTAAAGCTACATGCTATAAAATATTGTATTATAGACGGAAAATTATATTGGAAGGACCCCCTAGGTTTCTTGTTGAGCTATTTAGTTGAGACTGAAACTGAAAAGGTTAGACATGAGTTCCATGAGGGAGTGTGTGGAGGACACCATGCTTGGCGAGCCAGATATTATAAAATATTAAGAGTTGGATATTATTGGCCCAAACTATTCACAGATGTAAACTCCAAAGTCCGAACTTGTATTCCCTGTCAGTTGTTTACAAGTAAACATAAAGTCCTAGATTTACCTCTAATTCCAGTTAAAGTCGAAGCCCCTTTTCAGCAATGGGGTCTTGATTTCATCAGAGAGATTCACCCACATTCCAGTGCTTATCACAAGTGGATTCTAACTACAACAGACTATTTTACTAAGTGTGTGGAAGCTATTCCCTCGCGAAACGTAACTGACGCAGTTGTAATCAATTTTCTAGAAGAAAATATTTTATCCAGATTCAGTTGTCCCTAAAAGATAGTCACTGATAATGCACAAGAATTTAAATCGATGGCTATGATAATATTTTGCCAAAAAATTAACATCATATTAGGACACTCCACAGCTTATTATCCGCAGGGCAACGATTTAGCTGAGTCATATAACAAAAGTCTAATAACCGTGATAAAAAAAAACTTGACTGAGAACAAGAAAACGTGGCATATCCATTTGAAATATGCTCTATGGGCCAATAGGATAAGTACCAAAAGGGAAATTGGGATGTCCCCTTTTCAGATGGTATATGGAACTGATGTTACTTTACCAATCAATCTTTCTCTGCCACTAATGAAAATCTGGCAAGATTCAAACGAAGAACCTAACGACATTACCAGGAGAGCAAACCAGCTAGTCGAAGTTCAGCAAAATAGAGAAAAAGTAAATGAAAATTTGTAGAGATATTAGGATAAAATGAAGGCTTTATTCGATCAAAAGGCTAAGGATAGAGATTTCCTCCCTGGAGAACTAGTACTAAAATGGGAAGCCAGAAGAGAAGACACTAGCAAACACAGTAAGTTTGATTCGATTGGGTCTGGCCCCTATAGAGTCTCAGCCTCAAAAGGAAGAAATGCTTTTTCATTAGAAAATCTCGATGGAGACATTCTGAGCACCCCTGTAAATGGGCAATACCTTAAACAATACATGCAGTAATATGTTTTTGAACTTTCATTGTACATATCGGTTTGTTTTCATGTTTTCTTTATAGTTACATTGCTTTCGGTAAGTTTAATTCTGTTCAATATATATATATATATATATATATATATATATATTTAAAAAAATTCAGAAAATGCAAATACAAAATAGTTCAAATCTAGCAATTCACGAAATTTGTATGAGTGTCTGACAGTTATCAGGGCATTTTATTTGCAGGAAAATCGTCAAGGACTCAAGAGATCAACTATACTAAAAGGATAATTTGCATGAATAATCAAGATAAATACTTACCAAAAAGGTAATAAGTAAACAGTCTTCTGGTTGTAAATACAACGAACTACTAAGGTATGAACTCTGACCTAGGAACCTAATTTAAAAATGTCCTAAGAGGTACTAATGAATGAGACACTAAATTTCATGACAGTTAAAGTAATATATATATATATATATAATAGTCATTGGCACTCCTATGTTTATGAGGTTCTCTCACCTTTTCCCTTCGATCACTATCAAGCTTACTCTTCACCCAACCCTGACTATTTTCCCATTAGTCTCAAAAAAAAAAAAAGAGAGAAAGAAAAAAGGAAAAGATCCCATCTTAATTTCGGAAATGTTCAGACTAACTTTCAAAGTGAGGATAGGTAAAATTCTATGTTTCTCCTAAAATTTGGCTGAATCAGAAGTATGTCTGGGCTAATCCTAACCTTTTTAGTCATTCTAGTGAAAATAAAATGTTTTTTTTTCGCTCAAGGGAAGTCCCTAGGAAATATTAATAACTTTTCCCCAAGATTCTCCATAAAGTTAAAGTGTCTGAGGGCCAAAACAAGATTAATCCAGAGTTGTTTAAATAAGTTGACAGACCTTTGCTATAAAAAAAAATTAAGCAGTATATTTTCCCTGAGTATGTTACATACTTATTGATTTCCCCCACTCCATAAAAAAAGTATATATAGATAGATGGTGAAAGGAAATTCATTATTGATTTCCCCCATCTAATTTAAAGATATGGTGAAAGGAAATTCATTATTTGATTGCCCCCATCTAATCTAAACAGATGATGAAAGGAAATTCATTATATGATTGCCCTCATCTCGACATTTAAATTATAAAAATAATGAAGTGGTGAAAGGAAATTCAATGTGGAAAATCTGATAACTTCACCGGGGTACTGAACAGGCTCACTAGCAGTGAAGTAATGTCTACATATCTGACAAGGTTGTTATACACTAATTGCAAGATGCTCTGGTAATTTTTCTTTTTTCAGCCAGATTACACTTTAAGAATATGGGATTCCAGAACACACTCTAAGAGTCCCTTGATGCGAATACGATCAAATAAAAACTGGTAGAATGACTAATCTTGTTTCGATAATCTTGCACAAATCTGAGGTCGGTTTTAGAAAGGGAAATCTATGTGAGCCTATCTCGAGATTGTCGAACGTTTTAATCTTGAAAGTTTTTCGAAGTTAAAGTTGAAATCTTTATCCTCCTGGTTGGGTTTTTACAACTATGTCTCACAGACTGGAATAACTAACCCCATTTACCCAATAAAGGCACTAAGTCTACTCATTCTCCTCGTCCCACAAGGAGACGAGGTCCCCAATTGGAGCCTGTGTTGAAACCAAGTCTTAAAGTTTTTATCTCTAAGACTAAAAATTTTCTTTTCTGGGATTCAACTTTCCATAAGCTATAATCCATGCTATCAGTTCCAAAATCCCGATACCAAAATCCCGAAATGGCTTTATTTTTATTTTTTTAACAATAAAGGGTAGAAAACTCAAGTGTTTTTAAAGTCCCGACGAACGTTCTGTAAACTACTTTTAATCACGATAAATTAAAATCCTAAAGGAGTTAATTAACAATCTTTTAACCTTTTGGGATTCGGGTTCACTCAGAGAAATACGTTTTTAATACATATCGAATCGCGAAATCTTGATCCCCGATTTCTCGAAAAAATGGAAGTTAGTTATTAATCCTGATGAATTAAATTACTAATACCAAAGCTAAGGCCTAAAATAATATCATCGTGATTTCGGGATTCGGGTTTTAGTGGTGACATACCTCGTGTAAGCAAGATCCCGGAAACGTGAAATCTCGACTCAAAATCAATGTTTAAAAAGAACTAACTTCATTTTAAAAACACAATTAATGGTAATTAAAATTCTTAAGTATTTTCATTTTTTGGTTTCCATTGAACGAGATCTTTCAAATTTTGAATTTAGAATCGCCGAAATACAACCATATTAATAACGGATAACTGGTGATTTCTGTGGCGCAAATTTGTATCTCAGAAATATTCTCTGCATTAAAGGTATTAAATTCTTAGCAGCTGCGTCAGTACTTTCACCATAAAATGAGTTTAAGGAAAATTAAAGGTCTGTGTTTTGAACCTTATTCTTGTTCTTTCTATCAGGAGTAAATCGCATCCAGCCAAGCTTACACACCTCTCTTCTGAGCCAGGTTTTCATTCCAATACGAAAGTTATGGCACCAAAGAAGGGACCCAAGAAGAGTGAAGATACAACTGAGATTTTCATCCCAGAGGGAGATGTCATATCTGACACCATGCCACATGCTATCGACTCGATCGAATCCTGGAGACAAATCTATGAAATTATGGACTACAAGATAAAAAATTCCCCTAATGATTCCTAGAATCACCTTCGGGACATAGCATAATCAGAACTTCAGAAGATTGCAGCATTCCCATGGCTCATGCCGTACAACGACATGATCAGTTGGGCTTTAGAGAAGATTGATATTCCAACAAGAAGAATTTTAAACAATCAAGCGATCATTATCGGCTCATTCAGACCTGATGATCTAGGTGGATATCGATGGCCACCCACCTTTTCCAATTGGCTCAAAACAACTTTCTGGCAATTTTGGCAATTTACTATTTTTAGCAGGTTTTAACTTCCGGGGCCATTTTGAGGCCCTAAATGAAGGATTTTATAGATTGAGATTCTCAATGATATACAAAGGCATGATCGAGCCCCCAAAATGAATCTCCTCGATGATACCTTTCCAATGAGCTATCATACGCCTAAAACAGAGGTCGTATGCAAAAGTTACGACCCCAGGAAGTTGATGTACTAACTTACCCAAATGGGGCCCACATGACTTTTGGCGCTTCATCTCCTAGGGTTAGGTTTTTGGATGTCTAGGACTTTTGGCATTCCTATTTATTGTAAAAATTCCTTCAGAGCCTCATTGTAATCATCTTCTTGCGAAAGCGAGTAGCCATCACATCTCTTCTCAGAGATAAGCTGCCACCATTCTAGAGAGTCTTTCACTCTATATTTTTACAGTCTCTGTACATTTATTTCATTAATAGAAATCATTTATTAATGTACCTCTGTGTTTATGGTTGCATCTTTGATATATTTATGTTATATTATTGAATATCTGTGATATCTCTGTGCATTTCTTTATTATATCTCCAATCTCATTTCGTACCAAAAATAATCCGGATTACTTGAACATATCCAAGTAATGTACAAACTCTCACCCAATCCTAAATACATTTACAATGCTGAATTTATAGCTGAATTTCAAAGAAAGGAATGTACTGAAGAAGACCAGACTGAACCTGATTTAATCAAAGGCTGGTGGAGATGTCCATCAAAATTTAGGGCCGATACCCACAGAAGTTATGCCACACCTTCTTTGAATGAGTACATGGTTTATGTAGCCATGATGTTGTGTAGACTCTTCGGAAAAAAGAGTCCCTGTCATTTCCCCGATGAATGTCTGCCCCTTTTAGAGGAAGCATCAGAAGGATATAGTTTCAACTGGAGCAATATTTTATTCGATAACCTAGCCAAAGAGGTTTCAGATTAAAATTCTGCAAGATCCCGAGGTCAACCAATGGCCTTTTACATGTCGGCATACATCATGGACACAATTTGTTTTATGACTCCATTCCCCCTGATGAATTGGATTTGGAACATAACCTGCCTCAAACCCATTCACGAGTATCACTCTGAGCTGTGGGAAGAAAACGCAAAAAAATCATTTTACGAAATTTGTCATTTTGTAGTAATACCAATGCATAAAATGTTTTTTGGCTGTAACCCTCCTCACATTTTTGAAACAGTTCCAAAAAACCTCAAGGCAATATCCGACTGGTTCATTGAAGAAATTTTCTCCTACATCAGGGTTTATGGGTTCTCAATCCCCCCTCATGCGCTTCCAAAATTCCTCCCGGACAGACTGGTGTGTAGGGAAGTAGCACACCAAATAGTGAAAGGAAGTATCGGAATAGAGCTAAAGGTGGCTCAAAAGAAGTCCTAGCCAATCTTCCCTATGCACATCAGGAAATTTTCATTACAAAACTTGGGCCATTCCAAGGTGGAAGCAGAAGCACTCGAAGAAGTCAAATTGTTAAATATTGAGTACAAAAGGCATGACCCTTATCAATTAGTGAACAAACAACTGATACAGTGCAATATGAAAGCATATGAACATGAGGAGTCCCCTTGGGATGACATGTTCAAAGGGACTAAGACTTATAAAGAGGTGTTAGAATGAGTACAGACACTATCATCCGACCTACAAGCTAGCTTTCGGACCTTTCAGAAGCATAAACAGAGTGGTCTACCCAAAGTACTGCAAGGAGAAGCAATCACCCTCCCCTAGGAGCAAGAAAATGTTCCCCTAGGCTTCGAACAGGAAGCACAGAAGAAGGGAAATCCCGAAAAAGTCCCACAGGATACAGAAAGGCCCCCACAAAACAAAGAGGCCTTACAGACAAAAAAATCAGAGACAGAAGCAGAGAGGAGGTCTGGGAGACCTCCCGAGTCTAGTAAGCTTACTCCCCCTTCATCACCTGGTGTTGATGTCAATACGCCAAAGTTTATAGGAGGGAAAGGATATAGAGAGCTAGAAAGTCCCATAGCTTCCTTAACCCCCTTACAGTCCGCTTTTGGATTCCCACAGACAGGAGCCCTATTTGTTGATGACCTCACCTCTATATCCATAGATGAGATTCCTCCTTCTGATTATTTTTTCAGCAGAAAAAGGAAGGTCGTCCTGAAACAAGATATGTATATGAAGGAGGGGATTATGGTAAAAAATCATAAAGTCTTGATAGATGGACAGAAATTGAAGGAGGAGGATTTCGCTACAAAGATAGCAGGTTCCATGGGAGCCATGGCAACAACAAACTTGTTTACCATGAGAAACATGAGAATGAGGATAAAGAAGAGTAATAACATCATAACTCAATTACAAGATCAGTTAAAGAAAGTTGAGAAGAACATCAGAGAAGTGGTGAGTAAAATCTTGGAGTAGACCAGGGCTGCGGAAAGGCTAGAAATTTAATTACTCAAATCAAACCTAGACAAAATGAACCAGAAGATACAAGCAAGTCAGGTGTACGTTGCTCAGCAAAAGGAGCATGCATAATAGTTACAGGATAGGTTAAATTTGATGGAAGTCTAGGTTATAGATTTAAAGGATTTCCATACCCTCTCGCTAGAAACACATACAAAGATAGAAGTTGAGTAGTAGGGACTGATCTCCAAAATAGGGATCGTCCAGAATTACCTTCAAGAGGTAAGCGAATCTTTTGATAATATTATTTTATTGGAAAAGGAAGCTAAAGTAGCAAGGAATACTTTCCAGAAAGAAGTTGCATGTTTAGGGAATAAAGAGGCGACAAAGAATATAAATCTCTCTATCACAGAACAAATAAAAGGAGACATCATGCTCAAGGTATGGGAAACAAATATGTCTGAGAGCAAGAATATAGTCAAAGAAATTAAAGATGATTGTGAAGGAATCCTCAATTCTTTGGATAAGCAAGCATTAGGGATTGAAAAAGATGACTACTCCGAGTTAATAGGGCAGATAAGCATTGAAAAGCAACAGTTGGACTACAAATAAGGTTTGAAGAAGATTCAGACCAAAATTTTACAATTGAAAGAAATCGATGTCAACCTAATAAAGAGATGGTTGATACAGCCTAGTTTAAAATTGCAGGCGATCAAGTTTTCTGACCAAAGTTTTAAAGAATGGTTCCTAAAGGTACAAAGAAAGTTCTATATGTTTGAGACTAAAGATCTTCCAACACCTCCTAGAAACTTTTTCCATTTCTGGTGAAATGTAGTGAATGTGTAGCATCAAAGGAGGGAGAGACTCCGACTAAGCAATGAAGATCGTTTGGAAACTCAAACTATTGAAATGATAGATAAACAAAAGTTAATCGTGCAACGGTTAAGGTTACAGTTTTGTAACTACTTTTTCCTAGGAAGTAGGAGATTGTTAACCATCAAGTATGGATGACCTTGTATAAATATAGGGAATGAAGACTAAAACAGGGGCTTTTTTATCTCTCTGAAAAATATTGTTGACAAAGTAATTTTGAAGAAACTCTAAATTAATAGAAATGCAGATTGAAGATTCCATATCTTTTCACCTCTGATCTATGTGTTTCCCTGTCATTTCATCTTTCTTACACATGTTTAATTGATGAATGCTTGACCACAGTTTAGTACAACCTCTACTGTGAAAATTATTATTTTTTTTATTTCAAATCATTTACAGTTTTTTCTCTGTATCCGTTGTCAACAGATACAAGACTTGTAGATGCTTAGATTTCAACATCATATGCTTCATTAATATTTTTATCATTTCCTAGTCTTCTGTTACAATGTGATATTCCTCCGAAATTGATGCCTCATTTTGCTAATAGCTTTATGTTTTTCTCCATATCATGCATATTTCTTTTCTTTAAAATTTAACTCAGATACAATAAAAGGCCTAGAATTTGATCTGACTATTTGTTTATGTTTTAACATCATTCTCATTACTTTGTGGGATAGAGATAATAAACCTAAAAAGAAAGCACAAAATATTATCCTCCTTTACTTTCCATCTTCATGATAGTACCAGTTGTAAGGAAGCCTAACAACGAGCCCGGTCTCTTGGATCAAACCAGCATTGCTCTAAATTTATTAAATAACACTATTCTACAAACAACAAATAATCGGGTTGACTTAGAACGTTCATGGGCAACAATTGAGAGAGATATCAGTATCCAAGAAAATTGGGAGTTTCAACAGAGACAGTTGAGAAACCGAGAATAGCCTTTACCTTTTTATCAGTCTTTTTTCTATTCTTATCTCCCTCTGTTTTTTCAGATGCCTTGACGGTATCCTTTAGAGCCTTAAAGTATAAACTTAGGAACAACAATACCAATGAAATTTAGTTAATTAGGTAATCAAGACTTGTAAGGACCAAGAGAAGTCCACATGCAGCAAGGTGACACCTAATTTATTAAAAAATATTGGCACACTTTCACTTGTTCACACATAAAATTCACTACTCACTCACACAGTTTTCATCTCGAAACGTGGAGGTTGAAGTAGGTTTCCTCCAAAGGGATTCTGAAACACCCCACCCTTTTCTTGATGAAGCTATCCACTCCCACTTAATTTCAATGAGATTGGCTCACACCCCCAATCTCTCAAACAAACACATCTAATTTTTTTCTAAAAACTCACTAAGTTTCCTCCACAGGAGGTGCCAAAAGAAATTTTTTAGTCTAGGTAGGATCTCGAGGATAGGCATCCAAATAACTCCCCGTTATCTAGTTCTCACATCTTCAAAACAATAGAAGTTGTCAAAATAGGGAACTTTAAAATCCTCCAAGTCAAGTGTTCCTAACACCATAAGGCAGGGAGATACCCATGAAGGTTCGAAGGTCGAGGTCTGGTTGTTCTATGTGTCCCCCCTTGAGGCACCCACCTCTTGGACAGGATCTATCCCCTGACCCATTTCTTAGGCCGAAAATCTAAATGTCACACTTTGAATGAGGTACCTAGTAACCAAATTTTAGGACATCTACCCAGGTGGAAATTTTGGGCTGCAATTACACCTTGATTGGATTTTGTGTGGCTATTGGGAAATATCGCCAGCTCTTTCGGGATATGCACCCTCTACTCCTCATTATAACTAATTACTTCATCCTTCAATAGTTCCTCTTCTAGTGGCTTCAGACCCCACTGGTGAGTGCTATTGGAAGGTCTAGTGTTGTTTGAAAGGAAGGATGTTATGTATTTTAGGACACGAAAATTTGTTTTCTTTGTTCTACCATGCAGACAAAATCCACCTACCCACAAGTATGCTTCTTTATCAATTGATTTATGTATGTTGTTCTTGTGATTACATACGATTCTGAGATATATTGTGAAGGTCCAAGTTATACAAATTATCTTGTTCATTAATTGTTGTCATCACCATTTTCACACATCCTCTTTGGTAGTTGGACATCATAGGGGACCCACAAAATCCCTGTCGTTCCAGATGTTTGCTAAATCTCCCTCCCATTCTAGGGGGAGTTCCTAGTCTTGCCAATTCATCGACCATACTTTCCCACACCCCTTTGAGTTCTACTATCTTGGAATCAACTTTGCTTGGTTCCACTTTGCTTGTGTCCACTTCCCAAGGTCAAACATCTCCACACTCTCCTTTACACATAAGCGGGGGGAACACTTCTTCTCTAGGGGGGAGTACAAACCCACCTAGGTTCCCTCAAGGGTCAGGTACCCAAAACACTCACACTATGGCCAAAACTAATTCCCCGCCACCACCTCATATTCCATACTTGGCTTCCCTCAACATATCGGATCTGACTAAACTCATCAATGATCCTATATTGCACAACCCCACATGGCCTACAATGCCTACCAAACTGCCTTCAGACATCCCCAAGTTTGAAGGAAAAGCAGGAGATGATCCCGCCAACCATATGATGACCTTTCACTTATGGTTCTCTTCAAACAACATCATGGATGATTCCATCTGATTGAGGTTATTTCAACACACCCTCACTGGTCCATCAACCAAGTGGTATGTAGAAGAAAAATATGGATCCCATGTGACCTTTGAATCCTTGGCCAAAGCATTATTGACCTTCTTTCAACTACCAATTCATCATGACAATGGCCTCGAACTAATCTTGGAATTTAAACAAACCTCCACCATGCACATCACTGACCACATTCACGAATGGCGTCGGCGATGTAGTCTCTACAAAGATGAGGCTACTCCACAAGAATGTCTCAATTGGTTCCTCAAATCACTTGTTTCCCTCCTTGCCAAATATATGGCCGCCACCTTCGCCCAATCTGAAGAAGAATCCATTAGAAAGGCCCAATAGCTCAGACTCATTTACTCACAGTCAGGGTACTTGTACATGGTACTACCTGACACCCCGAGACCCATGCCATTCGACGAAGATAAACCAGGGATGTCTCACTCTGTGAATTGATTGATTGGTACCATGTCACACCACAATCCATACCCCCCACAACCAACTACGTATGGTACACCTCCATATCCACCAGTATATGGAGGATATCCTTAATATCCCCCTCCCCCTTATCAACAACCATACCATGTTTCCCTTCCTCCACCCATAAGTGGACTCCCGTTGACACCCATCGCACACTCGACTGTTCAACCTAGTTCTAGTACCCCCTCTACCTCTGCTTACACCTTAAGCACTAGTGAAAGTGCCATGCCTTCCTATGCATCCTACAGATCATTACCAAAGAATAATCCATACTTCCCATACCCTAGTCCCCCCCAGCCCATTCCTTCACAACAAGGACAACCACATGTTGGGGTTAATTTTGTTCAACCCTCTCCCATTCAGTAGTATCAAAATTTTGAACAGATGAATACGGCTAGTCCATCCCATCAGTCGAACAATGCCATAAAGAAGGGAAAAAAATGGAACAATAATAATCCAGGGCAAGGAAAGCATATTCCCCAAAAAAACCAACCTGCTAGGGGAAACCAGCACCCAGGGAACCAGAACCGTAAAGGGGGCAATAACAACAAACTCCAAGGAAAAAATAACAACAACCTTCACACCAACTTCCCTTGTGCCCTTTGCGGTGAATTTGGTCATTATACTCACCATTTCCCCCAAATCAATGACTTTAAACATATGAAAGAACCCAAAAATGGACCATGTCCCCCATTGCCACCTGCTCCCCAGCAGGCCCCACAACAATATGTGCAACAACCCCCTCTAGCTGTGTTAAAAAACCCCATACCACATCAAGGGGTAATGAAAACCCAACAAGAGATGCATTCAGCCCCACCACAGATGGGAAAGTACGCCAACCCATGACCTCCTACAGATCAGACTATACTCCTCACTAGTGAGGAAGAAGTCCTTCTACAAACGTGCAGCCGCCAATACCACACACCCTCTGACCCTACTCCCACTGCCTCCCAATCACAACTAGCCCACCTTTGTTGATTCTATGCCCTAATACTGAAACACCTCTTTGCATCCCTCACATCCCATTATGAAGAAATGTCAACAACCCTCAGGCTAGAGCAACACACAATTATACTCTGGTCGATAACTTGGCACAATCCCCTGCTCCCATGTTAGTCTTAGAAGTTCTTCAAATCTGTCCTACTCAACGAAATTCATTACTTTCCTCTCTAGGGGAAGTCAACCCTACTGATATTTGACTCATCACATTTGATCTCGACAGTGGAGAGCCTCGTCTCCCTGCTCTTGTCACTTTTCAAATACCGATTAAAATCCAGAATAACACAGTCCACCGCTGCATTATTGATGAAGGTGCATCCACATGCATCATGTCCAAACCTATCTGGCAGAAACTTGGCCCTCCAAAGATAATACCCTCTTCCATTACTATGAGGGATTACGACAAACGACCCTCGTCTCCCGAGGGGCTATTCCAAAATTTCCCCATCGAACTTGGGGGAAATACCATTCTTATTGACATTGAGGTTATCGATGCCCCACTCGACTACAATATTTTGTTTGGTCGTAGCTACATGTATGCTATGAAGGCAGTCACCTCTTCTGTGTTCTAAACCATGATGTTTCCCCATAATAGAAAGATCATTACCATTGATCAAGTATCACATTATGAGCTTAACCCTTCATCCAACATTGACAACATCCTCCCTTTTTTCCACACTAATACGGATGCTTATCCACTCATCAAGATGGGCCCCATAATTTTTAAGGACCCATCCTTGCTAGGGACATACCATAGAGCACCACTGCTCATCCACCCCTCAGCACAAGTATGTGTCGTCTCCACCAACAGAATGACAACTGAATATATTCTCCCTCCCACCGAGGCCTCTTTCATCCCTGACGTCCCACTAGTCACAAAACTCCTCCCTCAGGAATCTCCTGGAACTTTTTCAGCTCTACCCATTCCTGATCTTCCCCTCCCCCAAGGTCATATCCTAGTTTGGGAAACAATCCCCCAAGCCATTACCTAAATCCCTTTCTTTTACCCCCCACCAGGTGTACAAGATTTCCAGGTAGCCGCAACACTCACCCTTCCTAATATGGTGTTGTAAATCCCATTCTGGTATCTACATTCACTTGAGATGGTCCCTCAACCATCCCTCCCTCCCCAAATAGAAGGAATACTGATCTAGATTTCCATACTTACTGTTATCACTGAAATTTCGTCTGCACATGGCGACAAGAACTCCGCATCATCAAAACAGCAATGAAGTCATTCATGGCACTGAATTAATTTCACAACATTCCAGAAGGGTCAAAAACTATACAAAGTAACCAAAAATTGAAGGGTGCTTTACAACAGTTTAGTGCGCGCGCGCATGCGTAGGACAAAAACGTTATATGCGCGCATGCGTGCGCGACGCGCGGCTGTCAACATACAAACCCGCGCACCTGCTAAAACGTCGCATTAATTGAATAGGTTAGCCTCCCAACCGCTTACGGAACGGCTCCCAATCTGATTTGACTCCCAAATTCGAGCCAAATCCGCAGAGTCGGCGGGTTAATGACCTAAGGAAGCCCTAAAAGGGCCCCTGTTCACACTTTGAAGAGGTTACGAAATCGCCCGAGGATCTGCTATAAAAAGTCGTGAAGATACATTGTTTTGGCAAGGAATTCCAAGCACTGTTATGCTGTTCAAATGGTTAAGGGCTCGTCCTTTAACAACAACCCATCGGCTGCATCACTGAGGGTTCTTTCACTGCCATGCTCAGTTCTTCTCATTGTAAGGAAGGCAAATTGTGTGAGGGCCTCAAAGAGCCTTCCGTTGGGGGAAGAAGGAACCACTGGTCTCTTCCTTCAGCGTGCTCCGGTTTCATCAATTGACTAGCTCAAAGCCATTGGTGACATCTGTCTTTTGTTTTTGGTGTTTTGTTGTTTCTTTTCACAGTTCTAATTTGTTTTCGGTTGATATTAGCTTGTAGTTTGTTTTGTTTCCCCTAACCTTTCTTTCCACAGCTGTCATGCCCTGCAAAGACCCAACAGGGCATGCAAGCACCCTCGTTTTTCTCACCTGGTGATGAATTGGGTGTGAACAGACTGGCGACTCCACTGGGGAGTTAGGTATCAAATCCTCCCTCATTTGGGTTTATTTTTCTTTCCTTTTGGTTTTATTAACTTGCAGGGACACAAACCGGCCTCCGCCGACCTG
>SNQJ01S0017423.1:50520-79219 GCA_010110895.2 Picea sitchensis
AACAAAACTTGCAAACAATCAAGTCTTCAAAACCAGTGCTCTGATACCAACTTGATCTAAAAATTGAAGAAGACTTGAAAAACTTGAATAATTATTGCAAGTGAAATGTTATGTGTTTAAAGCAACCAGATCAATTTGCAACACATACTTAAGGATTACTTATGTAAAATACACATAGACAGCAGCATAAAACATTGAACATCAGCACATAAACACAAAAACTTGATAAAGGAGTTCACCCCTCTCCGGGCTACATCTCCTGGTCTAGCTTCCAATGGATCATTATTATTAAATTGCTCAAAGTTCTAAAAATCATGCCTTACAATGCTCAAAATGACAAACTGACTACTACAATGGCTCTGCAACGTCCCAAAACCCCTGTCTGGGATTTTTCGGCACCTGAAACGGTCGAAAAATGAGAAAGATATGCCTCCTTGAAGCTTCCCTCTCCAACCTATTGTCTCTGGTTCTACAAATCGCACCCTTGTAATCCAAACCTGGCTCACACGCTCATTTAAGCGTAAAAACTTGGCACCGGGTGCAACTGCGCCAACGGTGCAAACCGTAGGACGGTTAAGGTGCCTCCAGCCCCTAACCGCCTACGCACCTGGGCGCATGGCGCATGGAACCATAGGTTGGGCGCAAAAGTAGTTTAACCGCTGTAACTCCTGGGTGGTTAACCACCGGTCAAACCATACGCATTAACCAAAGGTTATAACTTCCCATGCACAATTTTTAATACAATGGTTAACATATATAAATGTATATGCAATGTAATACATTACAATACATTGCAATGTAATACATATAACGTGCACCAATAGTTTGGGTGTTAACATATGCAGTCGTATGTTCAATGATGTGTCCATGGGTCGGGGCTTAGCCCCGACCCGCCCCCCTTTCCAACTATTACAACATTTCAATTCAAATATATGTGCACTGGATTATGAAACAAGGAGCACGGGTCGGCACCATGGTTAGCGCAATTTGTAAAGTCATATGTTGTGTTGGGAGGTCCAGGGGTCGAACCCCGTGGCCTCCATTAGTTTTACATATCCATTATAAGCCAACCAACGGGGGACACGTGGCGCCCAAGCATTGGGCCACGTGTCCTCATACCATTCGCTGCCAATGAGACACGTGTCAACATCCAATTGGACAACCACCAACCAATAAAAATGCACCACGTCTTCCACCTGCCACATCATCATGATGGTATGGCCCTGCCACATGGCCATACGGACTGTACGGACAGGTACAGTCAGCATCCCAAAATTTTGCCTGTTTGGCTTGGCGGACAGATCGCGATATCTCCTCCATACGGACTCCGTTTGCGAAAGTAAATATACCGCTGGAATCAGGAAGATGAGACAGACGCAATGTCACTATTTTCGTCGCATTCTGAGCACTTTGAAAATTGAGCAAAATTTGATCCCCTGATCAACCTCATCAGTTCCTGATCTCATCCAATGGATTTCAGGAATCCCTTTGCTTCTTGAAGTCGCGTCTCCCTTTCTGTCGACATCGGCATGGTTTCCAGAAGGGTGATAGTATCTTGATTCTCATTACCTTTACAATGAGGAATCTCGGACGACACATGGAAAATCACCATTGTTCTCCGTTGTCATTGACCCCCATAACATTCGACTTCAACACTATCTCATGTTACGGTGGGTATTACTTTGTGACTATTGCAGTTGTTTTATCTTAGCCAAAGACCTCTAAAATTTGATAGACTATCAATGTCTACACATTATCGACACTTCTCACAGGTGTCCTTACCTTTTTCAGAGTTTGTTCACCATCAGAATTGTCCTCTATTATTATCAAACTACCTCGAAGGGCGTTGCAGTGATCTACATCCACACACATATTTGGTTATTGTATTACATATTTTTTCATTACATGGCATGAGCATGGGGCATGCCCGTCTCGTTTGTACATAATTTTATTTTTTCCACACCTTGGGAAAGGATTGAGTCCTACAGGTTCCCCCCTCCTTCCAATGGATCTCTCTTGACATTCCCTACAACTCTCATTCTTACACAGGTACTCTCAGCAGAGGAAACATTGATGTATTTCAGCTATAGGTATGCTCCTAACCTCACACATCAGGGGGCATCTTTTATCACCTTAATTTCATCTGCAAATGGTTACAGGAATCCAACATCTTCAAAACACTCATTAGTTCACTCAAGGACCAAAAATGCATCTCCAAAAGGTCCAAAACTATACAAATAGCAATAAAATCAGCATGCGCTAAAAATACACAAGGCGCACACGGATGTGCGACAGTTAGATAACGTTGGAAAAGTACACATGCGCTCAATGCACGACTGTGGATGCAAAAATATGTGCACACCTCAAAACGACTCATTTATGATATTGGTCGGCCTTCCACCCACTTTTGGTTCAACTTCCAAGTCGATTTGACATCCAAATCTTGGTTGAATCTGACTAGGGGGCTGGTCAAAGACCTAAAGGTGCCCTAAAGGGCCCCTTATTCACACTAAGAACTAGTTGCATAATACTTCAAAACTATGCTATAAAAGGAAGCCATGGGTGCACTATATTTTCAAGGAATTCATTTTTATTATTATGCTGCTGATATTCTCTTGGAGGATCCTCTTTCCTCATCAAGAGAATGCTAACACCATTTCATTTATCCATTCATATCACCTCTAGATTGAATGTGCTTTGGATTCTCTTCACCATTTGATTTTAGTTTCTTACTTGTAAGAAGAGCTCAATATTTGGGGGTCCAAGATCCCTCCCTTGAAGGAAGAGGGGACCCAAAGTCTCTCTTTCTCTTTGGTGTTTTCTTTCCACTAATACAATCCTTTTCATTGGTGGCATGAGTCTTGTTTATTTCTTGTTCTAATGTCCTTATGAACTCTAATTTAAGTTCTTTTATTGTTCTTAGTTTAATTCTTTGCTTATCCTTTATGCTTTATACTTCTAAACCTTTTCTTTACTTTTGTCTTGCCTAGCTAACCCAATTGGGCTTGTAAGCACCCTTATTTTTCTCATTTAGGTGATGAAAGAGGTGCAACACAGAGCCTCAGCTTGAGTCTGGAATTTTTGTTGTCTCAAAGGATACTTCAAGTGTGGCAACAAAGAATTAGAAAACACATGTCTATGTTGTCTATCAGTAATAATGTATTTTAACTTACCTTTTAGCCTCTTGAACTTATGATCCACTTCCCAAACTGAGTCTCTTGGTTTCTACTTAATCTCTATCATTTCATTCATAAACTGATTCTCTAAGCTTGTCTTCTAAAATTTGTTAATCAATTGCTTCTTCACCTCTGCAATAGTTGTAGGTGCTCCTGTAGGTTTATTTTCTATGAGACCCATGTACCAGTCTAATGCATGGTCTCTAAATGTGATTTCCAACTACGCAACCTTAGTATCTTCGTCTGTAATCTACTTGACTACCCATATCTTCTCAGAGATGAACAAATTATTCTTCGGATTATCTGACCCGTCCCCTCAAAATTCTGGTAACTTCATAGTGAAATCTTGAACTGCCATAGTGAAATTTGCTGAACTACCACCTTTGCACGATATTGATACTTAACTTCTACTTGTTGAATTACTTCGACTTGAATTGGACCCTCATCCAAAAACTCTTCTACCAATAATCACTTGTTGGTTAGATGGTTTTTCTTCTTCAGTTTTCTTCATTGCACATGGGGTTGTGGGTTTTAATTCTTCACTAATTTGTATGTATTGGACCCATGACCTCTATTTTTACTCTCATATGTGGTGCACACGATATCCTCAATATGCCCCATGGCGCGGATATTGATCAGGATTATTTTCGGCATGAAATGAGAGCAGAGATATAATAAAGCAATTTACAAAGGTATCTTATATATCCAATAATATAACAGAAATGTATCATAGATGCAACCATAAACACAGAGATACAATATTACACAATTTCTTATTAATGAGTGAAACTATACAAAGACTGTAAAAATACAAAGTGAAAGACTTGCTAGAATGGTGGAAGTTTATCCCTGAGAAGAGATGTGATGGATACTAGCATCTTTGAGAATATGGTTTTACAATGAGGCTCCAAAGTCCTTTTTATCATAAAGAAAATCCAAAACCCTAACCCCGGAAGATGAAAAGCCAACAGTTTTGTGGACCCCGTTTTGGGTAGTTTGGTGTACCAACTTCCCAGGGGTGTAACTTTGGCATACGATCTCCGTTTGGGGCACACAATAGCTTGTTGGAAATGTATAGTCGAGAATATTAATTTTGTGGTCTCAATGAAAGACTTTGGCTATCATTGATAATATCAATACCGAAAAACCTTCATTTAGGCCCTCAAAATGGCCCTAGAAGTTATAAATTTCTAATAATAGTAAATTACCAAAATTACCAGAAAGTTGTTTTAAGATAGTTGGAAAAGGTGGGTGGCCACTGATATACACCTAGATCAATCCTCCCTCCTTAGGAAGAAATGGTCTCCATTGTGTTGAGTTCCCGGGGGAGAGGCAAAAGCGTTTGTTCAATCTACATCTTGATGAGTTGCTTTCCTTGTTTGAGAAGTTGCGCTGCTTATCTTGTTGAAGGTTGTCACGAACCTATGGTTGGAAGGGTTGGAAATTTTTAACCAGTCTGGCTATATGATATTCCTACGTTCAGAAGGAATTTTTATTCTTTACTGCAATCTTGTCAACCCGCTTCTGTTGGATAGAAGGTGCTTGGTCAGAGACTATAGTGGTTGCAGTATCCTTCTGTTCACCTTTCGAACAGATTGTGAAGAAGTTGAATTTTGTAGTATGAGATACTACCTTATGACATTGTTTAGGTGGGATTGTAGTTGGAACTACCTATGGTATTCTATAGAGATGACCGCCCAAAGTAATAATGACACTATGGGGTCAAGACTCATAAACAACATGGTGCTTCCACATATATGGCTATCCCAAGAGAACATCAATAAAATCCAGTGGGGAAACATCACATAATACCTCATCCTTGAAGGGTTGGATGTCATATGACAATCGAAAATGATGTCTAACATGAATATCTCATCCCTGGTGAAGCCACATGATGTTGTATGGTTGCAGGTGTGATGTTGTTGACAATACCAACTATTTGACGACCTTTGATGAGATGAGGTTATTCTAGCTTCCTCTATCCAAAATAAATGTAGTGGGGTCCCCTTCACCCACATCTGTGAATGAAAAAGTAGCTCCCCCTATTCAAGATCTTTTGGTTCTTCTAGTAGAATTGTTGTGGTCGTGACAATAACAGTGTGGTATGCATCGATGATCTATCTTTTATGAGTATTTTCAGAATCAGATTTTGAATCAGGGTTTATCTCCTTGTATTTTATCTCGGCCACCAATGACTGTTTTGAGAGACATTCATCAATGTTGTGCCAGGGGATTTTGTAGAAATCACACCATTTTCTAGTGTCCTTCATCTTCTCGTGACCCTTATTTTCCTGTGGCTTAGACTAGTTTTCAGAAAGTTGTTTGATAGGGTCGTCTTTCTCATACTTTGTTTGTTGCGGATTTGCAGATATGAACTCCCGTTTGTCCTGGTGCCTAAATTTTTTCTCGATTTTAACAAAAAATAGATACGCAACACCAAGTGATGAGATATCCAAAAAATCCATTTCAGTTTGGATGTATCTATGTAGAGCCCCGTGGTATTTCAGAACCAAATGTTGCTTGGAGTCTTTGATACCCATCTTGTTGCACAAGGTATGGAAGGTATTGGTGAACTCTAGCACTGCTTGGCCCCTCTCTTTCCATAGTGTGGTCCATCTCATGCATTGGTCTTCATAGTTTCCAATAGGGTAATATTGTTCCTTGACCATATCCACAAAACAATCCCAAGTTGGATCAACCCCATATATTCCAGAATTGTCTTTGGAACTTTTCTCCCAGTAAGTTTCCCACCAATGTTTGACATGGGGGAGATATTTAAGGAGTGTGAAGGTGATATTTTCCCTGCCATAAAAATGGTGAACAAATAAATAACCTTCTAGCAGATTTAACCATTTGTCGAGGGCATCCACATCTATCTGACCTTCAAATAAGAGAATATCAAAATTAACCTGTACCTTGAAAGGAGAGGTGCTTCCAAAGTGGTTGTTTGATGAAGATGTGCCCATTTATATTGGTAGGCATTGAAGGATGTGAGAAAAAATATCCATCATTTCGTCCCTCTGTCGCATGAGAGCTTGCTCAAGCAATAGATTGATAGAGTTGTTTTCTTCATCGTTTTTCTTTTCTTCCACCATGGAGGGTTTCTTGGGCGCGAGAGAGAGATTGTCTTCAATAGAGACAATCTCGAGACCCAACTTGCTATACTCATACCTCATCGGGGACATGCACTGAAAAAAAAAACGATCAAGAGAAGCCTGCTCTAATACCACTGATCCAGATTATTTTTGGCACGAAATGAGAGTAGAGATATAATAAATAAATTACAGAGATATATTGTATACCAAATAATATAACATAAATGTATCAGAGATGAAACCATAAACAAAAAGATACAGTAATACACAATTTTCTATTAATGAGAAAAAATGTACAAAGACTATAAAAATACAGAGTGAAAAACTCCCTAGAATGGTGGCAGCTTATCTCTAACAAGAGATGTGATGGCTAATCGTATCTGTGAGAAGATGGTTTTAAAATGAGGCTCCAAATGCATTTTTATTATAAATAAAATCCAAAACCCTAACCTTGGAAGATGAAAAGCCAACGGTTTTGTGGACTCCATTTTGGGTAGTTTGGTGTATCAAATTCTCAGGGGCGTAACTTTGGCATACAATCTTCATTTGGAGTGCACGATAGATTGTTGGAAAGGTATCGTCGAGGATATTAATTTTGGGGGCTCAATTAGAGCCTTTGGCCATCATTGAGAAGCTTGATCCATAAAAACCTTCATTTAGGCCCTCAAAATGGCCCCAGAAGTTAAAAACTGCTAAAAATAGTAAATTACCAAAAGTACCAGAAAATTGTTTTGAGCTAGTTGGAAAAGGTGGGTGGCCACTGATATCCACCTGGATCATATATCCTTTACCTCTTCCTCATCATTGTCCAAGCCCTCTTGCTCGACTACTTCCCTCTTCTTCATATTCATATTATACTGGTAGGGTCATCTGTTACACGTGACACATGTTCTCCTTATGATTTGCATAGTATGCTCATCGTCCATCAAGATGGGGTCCATTGATTCCTTCTTCTAGATAATATTTAGATCCTCATCCATATCTCTAATTTTCCTTAGTGTTTACCCCATCTTCCCCATATGCGCAAAGTGATCTAGCTGTCTGATTTAATGGTCATCACACCTTTATCATATAATAAGATCTTGTTCTATGTGTAAAGTGGATTTATGTACCTCCCTCTATGTCCCTTCAATAAATCATGATCCGAAACAGTGTATTTATTCGTTGTATATATTGCAAACTCAGTAATAAACCCTGCAATAATATTGTCCAACCAAAAATATACTGTTCTCTTGAATTTATTATTATCCCTTTCCAACTCCAAGATATCCCGAGCATTCCACTCAAGTGGTCTATTCTGATTCGTGGGATGGGTATCATTCAACTTTAATATCCACTCTTGCAATAACTCTGGAAAATAACATAAAAATACTTCATGTAAATCAGTAAACACATACCTTTGCAGATATTGGTGCGGTGTATACCTAGAACCCTTATTATCTTTCTGCATGAACTCCAACTTATTTGTTTCCAAAAATATTTCAATCTCTTTCTTCGTAGGATTCCATGGTATGAACATCCCTTTTTACCACTGTATCTTCTTCACCAAACCCCTTCTCGGTTGTCCTTCAGAGTTCCATCCAGCAACAGAACCATTTTTTGGATGTATGGGATGACCCGGGTTCTACCTTAGTCCTCGAACAAAACCCTTATCACCATCGACACCTTTGGTAAACTAGAAGGAAACACTATGCATAGAGTGCACAACGTAGTCTCACCAGAGATGGCTTATGGGTGATTGCATTATGCAAGTGTCTTCAGTCATGGAAGGGGTTGGGGTGGTTCTTATTACTTCTATTTGTACTTATAACATGCATTCTATTACAATATTCATCATATCCATTCATTCATTCATAACATTGATTATGCATATCTATTCTAGTGTGCATTGTAATTAAAACCCCTCATTCATCTATATAATAATTCAACTATAATTGCAGAAAGAGTAAAGACATTCAGATGCATTGCACACAGAACTTTACGATGGTTCACCCCCTTTGGGGCTACGTCCACAAACATCTTCTACTTCTTTATTATTCATAAAAAGTCGTTGCACACATTACATAATAAGATAATAGAGAGTATTAATGTGGAACAATGTCGCACCAAGATCCATATCTTATGACTTGAACCTCAGCTACATCTCCATATTTACTTCATCTGAGATCCACAACTCTCAAAACATACTTCCACTCACAAAGGGCTCCAAAATAGGCTCTTCAAAATAGTTCTCTCCAAAATATATGAAAATATACTTATAAGTTAAGATGTCTCCACCTACCTCAAAGATATCTTATTTATATTACAAAAATGGGTTAAAAATCTTACAATACATTCCAAAACCCTAAACCTAACATGGCTAGGTTTGTCCACATCTACGCCAGATTTTCGCAAATATTGTCGTGCACGCTGATTTTCCTCAAAATATGGTGTGCTCTCCTTCTTGTTCCAATCTACCTCGTTCACTATGTTTTTCTCCAAAAAATGGTTTCTCCAATAGATTAAATGTGTTTTCGATAGCTGACCCATATGGACTAGATGATCAGGTCACTTAAAAAGTAATTTGCATGGATTTCCTTTTATTACTTTTTCCTGATGTTTTTTTTGGTCCCCCGTCCTTCTTTTGAGCTTGTGTTGCAGGTAAGTGAGTCTTATCAACTTGTTCCCTTATTGTTTTTTCCTTCTGCTGTGTCTTCTCTATTTTTGTCTACAAGGAAGACAAGAGAGCTTGCATATGACCTAGTACTGTATCCCTATTCGAAATATTTTCTAGTAAGGATTCCTCTATGTGTTCCTGCTGTTGTGATCCTAATTTTGTGGGTATTCCGGTAATAATATCTACTAGTCCTGACTTGGGAATATTAACATCCTGGGTGTTGATTTCCTGGAGGTCGACTTCCTAATTCTCGATTGGTTGTTGTATATCTTCAAATGGATGGACTAGTTGGATTGGTATTTGATCGATCGACTCATGCTATTGTGCAATTTTGACTGGTTAAGTCGACTGAATTGGTATTTCTTCAACCGAATCAAGCTACTCTAGCTAGTCAATCTTGATCTCCTCTTCGACTGACGTAGATGGTTGGTTCGACTAAGTTGCTTCAAATGAATAAAAAATTACAAGTTGTCTTGTCTTCTTATTTGCAGGTCATTCCACGACTATAGTTACTGGCTCAGGTGGTGGGGATTCTCTTGTCAAATATATTGGTGGGTTAGTCACTCTCCTTTTTCTTGGGGTCAGCTTCATCCTGAATTCTAATTCTAACTAGTTATTTATGACCTTTGTGCTCTCATTGTTTCAATCTATCAGAGGGTATTTTTGATTTATTTCACCTATTGTTTTTGTACTTTATCATTTTCCATGGATTCGTTCATTCTAGGTCTGACTAATGAGCTTAAAATTTTCTTCATTGTAGCAGTCTCCTATTGTTTCTGATTTTCTGTCTACTTGATTTTTTTCTACAATTTTATTGGTTATACTAGCCATGTTTTCTTGAATGACGGGGTCATTAAAGTTGATAACTCTAGTCGACTGAAAATTATCTCACCATAAATATATTTCTTATGTTTCGAAAAATATTTCTTCACCTCTGATTGTTATTTTCCTGATATTTTCTTTTGTTTCAAAAGATATTTCTTTTCCTTTGACTATTATTTTTCCTTTATCTTTTTTCATTGGATGTTTTCTTTTTCCATGTGAAGGCCATGCATGAACAATTTCCAATTCTTCTAAGTATTCAACAAAGGGTATTGCATATAATTCTTCCTTTTTTTCTTCCTCATGTTTAGCGTCGGCTAGGAGGAGTACTAAAGGTAGTCCCGGTTGGTTAACTTCAGGAGGAATTTCTATCTCCTGGTTTGTTTTTCTTTCTAATTCAGAAAATATTTCCTATGTTGTTAGCTGATAATGTAACTCCTATGGTTCTAGGGTTGACTCCAATCCACACCAAATTTTGGTGTAGTTGATTTCTAACTGAATATGGTAGGGTGTCGGTAGGGCTCGACAAACCGATTGCTTGACACACCATCTATTGGAGCTATCTTTTATGTTTCTAACCCATAGTCGAAACATTTCTTGTGGAGGTAGTGATCTAAAAGTTCCTACCTACTCTGTTGCAAAAAAACTATATTTTTCCATTGTTGGAACCTTCCTAATTGTGAATTTAGGGTCACCAACTAGACTATATTTCTCCATTGATATACATATTAATAAAGAAGGGATTTTTATGGCCTTCCCATCTTCTTAGCATTCTTTGCAGTTTTTTTGGATGATGTCGGCCATGTATTTGGACCAGTTGAATATTTATTCCTTTTTAAAGAGTTGGTTGATTGACTCTATCATGGTCATTTTGACATCAAACGCTTGACCAAATGATGTAAATGATAAATATACAATTATGGTAGTCCATCTTATGTGCACATTGGGGATCTTGTTGATAAGTAACCCCTTTGAAATTTTTAATGTAGTCAACCCAGTCAAAATTTGCATCCAAGCATTTTCATTTGAATTTTTCAAGACTTGGACCCCTACCTTTGGAATTCCAAAGATTTTGTGAATAAGCATGATTTTTATTTATATTGGCTTGTCAGGCCAGAGATATCCATCGTGATATCAGCTGACAATAAAATTTACTTCTTCTTCCTTCCATCACCTGAAGTCGACAATTTGTGGTGCTCCTAGGAGGTGTTTGATTCCTGCTTTTTCTAGGAATTATGTCTTAGGCTTCCAACAACCATTTTCCAATCCCTAATCTAGAAACATTTTCCACTATTTTCTCCAATCCATCTCCTCCAGTCATGATTGTCGTATATTTTGCAATCAAATTTGCAATGGAATTATGTTTTTTTTGTCAAACCTTTATCTTGGTCTTGATCCTTCTCTGTCTCAGCATCTTATCTGCTCATTCTCGACATATCTATGTCTAGTTTGAAGATATTCAACAAGACGAGGAAACTTGTAGGTTCACTCAGTTGCTCGATCAACTTTTTAATCTGTTGCGGGGGAGAAAATAAAAATGACACAAATTCATATGTGTCCTCCAAATTTATAGGCAGGAGAGGGAGATTCAGATTAAATGCATCCAACTGTTCCTTAACTTCAGGCACCTCTGTCATAACTTTTGGTGGTATGTTCGACTAGTATGATGGGACATCCAGGGTAGTGCTTAGATGGCATGCATGCAAGTCTTGTCGCACATTAATTATAGTAATTTCCACTTGGATTTTGTTCATGTCAATTCATATAGAAGTTATGTTAGTGGTTATGCAACAATATTCTTCATCACATAAAGCATTAATGTCTTTTTCAGGTTCATCGGTCCTTTCCTTTCATGTCTTAAATGTACTATCATTTTTGGATTCACAATTTTCATGGTCATTTGTTTCTCTCACTCGATGGACTAAATCTCCTCTGTTGATCCATGAAAAATACATGGTTCAACCGACTACTTCTTTTGTATCATCGATTTTCCTCTTTTCGGTTCTTCTTAGTCGATGTTCTTGAAAATTACTTCAGTCATCTATTTTATTATAGTCCTCTCTATGATGGCTTCGCTCGCTTGATCTGGATCTGCCTCAATCAATCAACTATCACTTGATGATGATTTTTATTAAGTATGGAGATGGATTCGTGTTTCGATCTCTTCTTTGTCCACTTTCTATCCTTAACCAGGGGATTCTTTCTCTCTCCATTCTACTTTTCCTTTATTTATTTCTTCCAAGCTTTGAAACTTATTTAATACTTATTTTTTCCTATGACAGTTTCTTGTACCTGAATTTATATCTGAATTATTTGTAACTGACTTTTAGTTTTTTTTATAAAAAGGATTTAGTACTTGATACTATTATTAATATACACTAATCTACTTTGACTTTGACCAAACTATTATTTTCCAGTTCTGGTCAAATCCCCGTTGACATATTTTTCCAATAGGGTTCCTCATCTCTATGTATTAGACTTATTTAAATGGGTACCATTAATTATTTTTTTAAATGGGTGCCAAAATAAATTTCAAATTTGAAATGCTCCTGTCGATTGAATATCTTCTATAACATAAGGAACAAGCCATGTTGTCTCTAACTTTTTGGGTTTTCCTTTAATTGGATTGTTGTATAGTAGAAGTAGGTCTCCATTTTTTATCTCCTGATTTTTTAGATGACGACCATGCCATGATTTTTGTTGTTGTTTTTTAACTTATTGGTGATGCATTTCTATTAATCTTCATTCTTCCAGCTTATTCAATTGGTAAAGACGATCATGTCTGCTTCTGTCTTGGTCGAATTTAGCAACAACTTCTACTCTATTTGAGTTGGCCCAAAAGTGAAGTGGTATCACAACTTCTTGTCCATAGACAATTTTAAAGGGATTTTGCCTAGTTGATCACTTATAAGCATATCTGTATGCCCATAAGACTGTAGGAATTTTGTCATCCCAACTGTCCTTGTTGATGCTACAGGTTTTAGTGAGTCCTTTATGTAGTGTCTTATTAAATGCTTTAATGACACCATTTTCTTGGGCATGGTAGGTCATTGTTCTTTTGTGATCAATGATAAATTTCTTTAGTAGGACTTGGATCGTCTCATTTACAAAGTGTGTCCCTTGGTCACTGATTAGAGTTAGTGGACATCCAAATATTGTTATGATATTCTCATAAATAAACTTCATTGTGACTTCTTTAGTGCATGTTTCAACTAGTTCTTCTTCCGCCCATTTAGTCACATATTCAACTGTAGTGATAATATATTTTACATTCGTTATTTTTTCTCTCCCAGGAAATGTACCGACAAATTAGATGGCCCATATCTCAAATGGTCGATTAGAATTGAATGATTGTAATGGAATTTCATTCTTCCATAGAGGGCATCCCATTCTTTGATAGCTATTGTGTTTCTTAACCTATTCCCAACAATCCTTATGCATATTCACCCACCACAGACCCTCCTAAAGTATCTTCCACGATGTTGTTTTGGCCTAAAAGTACCCCCCAGTAGGTCCTGCACGTTCCTCTTTGATAATGTCTTCTCTTTCCCGTTCTAGAGAATATCTTTTTAAGACATCATCATGTCCCATTTTGTATAAGTATATATTTATGATTGTGAATGGTGTTGCTTTTAGAGCTAACACTTTATTTTTATTTGCTAAGAGATATTCAGGAGCCTTCCCTTCCTCCAAGAAATTTTCTTTTTCTTCCAGATATTTTTGTGTTTCTTCAACACAAAATAGATGTGCATCTCGAATATCGTCCTCTATGTCATTCGGGTCCTCCCCTATCTCAAGTCAGGATAGATGGTCAAGCCTGATGTTATTTTTCCCAGGTTGGACAATTATGCCGAACTCAAATTCTTGGAATAGTAATAACCAACGATAGGTTTTTCCTTGATGAAAATTAATAACCAACGACATGTTTTTCCTTGGTGAACATGTTTATTGATTAAATATTTTAATGCCTAATTATTTGTAAAGAATGTAAATGGCTTAGTCAATAAGTAGTGTCATAATTCATTCAAGGTGAATATCATCGACAAGTCTTCCCTTTCTATGGTCGAGTAATTTATTTTTTATTTATTCAAATTGACTAGAATACGCGTTCAGGTGGTCAACTGTGTTTTCATATGGTTATGCTAGAATCAACCCGATAGAGAAATTTGAAGCATCGACATGGAAATGAAACCTTCTGGACCAAAGTGGAAATTTTAGTATGGGGTTTTCGACAAGTTTCTTCTTTAGGATTTCGAATGACTCCTGGGGGGCACTTTTAGGCCAAAACAACATCGTGGAAGATACTTTAGGAGGGTTTATGGTGGTTGAATCTTTGATAGCTATTTCATTTCTTAACCTGTTCCCAACAATCCTTATGCAGATTCAACCACCACAGACCCTCCTAAAGTACCTTCCACGATGTTGTTTTGGCCTAAAAGTGCCCCCCAGTAGGTCCTGCACGTTCCACGTTCTTTCTGAAGTAGCTCATTCATTGGAAAAGTGATATTTGAATGGTGGCGTATAAATTTTTGGTAATACCAAGTATGTCTGAGGAATATTTTAATATGTTTCTGATTTTTTCCATGTCGACTTTTACACTTACATACCACATGGCCTAAGAGAATTCCAATTGGTGTGGAAAATATGAATTTATTAATATTGAGAGACAATTGGATTTGTCTGCATCACTCCAACATTAGTTTGAGCCATTGCATGTGATTTTTGAATAGATTGTATATTGTCATATCTTTGAAGTAGTCATCTATTGTCTTGTAGATGCATTCTTGAAATTATTTTACTACCATACTTGAAAATATTGTGGGGGGATTCTTTATCCCAAATGGTATTACCCTATAGGAAAAGTAGCCAAATTCAGAGACAATTGTTTTCTTTGGTTGATCTTCTTTAGCTATAGGGTCTTGATTGTATCCTGAAAATCCGTCTCTGAATGAGTAAAATTCATGTCCTGCAACTTCATTAATTATTTCATCGACGAATGGAGTGGGGAATAGATCCATTAATGTTAGTTTTTTTAGACCTCTAAAGTCGACACAAATTCTTAACTTCTTAGGGTCATTCTTCTTCGATTGAACCACCATAGGACTTGTTAATTTTTCTTTTTTGATTGGATATATGATGCATGCTAATAACATTCCTTCGATTTCCTTCTGAATGATGGGATTGTATTTCTGAGATAATTTGTAAGGTCTATTTTTGATTGGCTTTTCTCCTGGAATGATTTCAATTTTCATTTCTACCATTTCTTCTACAAGTCCTTTTATATCTTTATAGTCTCATGCAAAAACATCTTGATATTATTTGAGTAAGTTGATTGTTTCGTCTATCTCCTTCTTTGTCCAATAACCACCTAATCGTTCCATTTTAGGTCAATTATCATTTGATATATTGAACTCTTTTATATTTAATTCAACATTCATCCACTCTGATGGTTTTTCTTCTTCAATATGCCATTCCCATTCTTTAATTTTGGTGAATCTTATCGGAAGGTTAGAATGTTCAATTTCCTCATTTTCTTCCTTAGATTTTTTAATATTGATTTTGCGAGGTTTTACATTGTTGGGTGGTCACTTTTCCATCGAAAACTATGGCTAGGATAGGTTGTATTTTCCATATTGATTCTCCATGTTGTCGAAACAAGGTGGCAAGACGATGTCGATACTTCGTCAATTGTCATCTTCCCTTTTTCCTTTTGTATAGAGGGTGTTGGTTTTTCTAGGAATATTTTAATTTGTTGTTTTGTTTCTCTTAGATGCTCCTCCTCCACAATAAATTTGAAGTCTTTGATAAATGTTTCTTTAATGTCAGGCTAATTGAGTGGATGGTCAGATGCTTCTTCAATTTTGTACCATTTATTTGGTATTTCATCTAGTGTTCCTGGAAACATGTGCAACCTTACCCTTTCATCTCTATATCCTATTATGCGCCATTCATTCTCACAACTGTAGATATGTTCGACTGGGTCACATCCAACCTTGAATATAGGGATGGCGGTTTCTTTGGCTAGTTTCTTTTCTCTAAAGCATTCTATAAAGTAAGTTGATACAATTGTCCATGGTTGTAGCCTTAGGGAATGTGTTTCCCACCATATTGTGGCTTGGACTATGAAGGTTACTACTAGGATTCAAGTCCTTCCTTTTTCTCTGACAGATTTAGAAGCTTCCTCGATATGTATTGATGAAATATTTGTTTCATTGTAGTGTAGTGGATTTTTCATTGTGTTTTCAGTTGGAATAAGTGTAAGAGTTTATCGAAGTATCTTTTCATACACTATAGGTACTCCTTGAATTTATAGCATGTTATGGAACATTAAATTGGGATGGATTCAATGGTCCAACAATATTTTTAGTGCACCTCATAATTTTCGATCTGCCAGTTGTATAGAACTGAGTTAGAATTGTGTCCAACCAACAGGGGAAACTCTACTCAGGTTTCTCCCTGTGTGTTTGGTTCTACATAATCTCTTTATTTATTGATTATTTGGTATGAACATCATGCTTCATGAACTTCATCCAATTACTCACTCTAAGGTGTCCCTTCACTAGGGTCGAGAGGAATTATTATTTTACTTCTATTCCCTTTTAACTTGTTTATGTCCTTTTCAAGGGAGATATTTGATTTCATTTTTCGTCCACATGGTCGACCGGAAAGTGATGGATGTGCTGTCGTTCCCTCGACTATTTAAATTACTTCAAAGTTGATTGATGTCGGTATACCCATAATATAAGTTTCAACGTTTCTGAGTATACCAATAGGATCTATTAATATTTGATCTTCTAGCTTTAGGTAATTCAATGTTGGTGATAATGAAGGATGACCCAGATGTATCCATGTATCTTGAGGTAGGATATTTACTTGTGATCCAAAGTCGACAACTTCCTGGTTAATCAATAACCCATGAATTTCCAAGTCGACCCGTGGGTCATAATATTTATTCTTATAGGAAATTTTTCTAATGTCCTTAGATGGTATTTGTCCTTCTTTATACTCTCTTAGTATATTAAGAAGATCTATCAATTGATCAACTAAATTATTTTATTTTAAGAGATGTAAAACTTCTTGTACAATGTCTTCATTCTGTCTTCCTCTATTTGGTTGGTCTTGATTAGAATTTTGGAAGAATTTAAGCACTTCCCTCATAATCTATTCTTCTTTGTCTGGATTTGGAAACTGACTAGATTTCCTTGGCTATCGATCAAGGGAATATTATCTCTTCCTGTGTCTGATCTAGTAACTACATGTAAGTTCTTCGAATTTAACACTTCTTCTTTGGAGACTGCATGTAGGAGGTTTATGTTCTTTTTGGTCATAATTTTATAAATTACTATTGGACAATATTCTAGTGAATGATCACCAACGCCACGAATGTTACAAAATTTCAATTCAACCTAATCTTTTATCGGGTAGTTGGGGATAATGTGGTTTTATTTCTAGCAATTTTAATAGTAAGGTTATCCTCAACCTTGACCTCGACCTTGGACTTGGAATCTGGCTCAACCATGACCACCTCAACCACAGTAATCTGTTCTTCTTCTGTAGTTGTTATTTTGATCAGTTGCTTTAGTGCAATATACTATGTTTACATTTCTATTTTGAGCAGTTAGTTGGCACTCAGATGTTCTGTGGATGTTCAGTTCACAAATATGGCACTAATTTGTATTTTTCAAGTTTTTCAAACAATCTTGTACAATATGGTCGGTTAAGGTTTCACATATGTTACAATATGTTTCCACTTGTGCTTGTCAGGCATTCGGTTCTCCTGGTACTTGATTTTTAACACTGCAAGTATATTTTGTATGACCATATTTGCAGCATGTGGTACACCATAACTCGCTTCTTCTTAAGGATAGATTTTTAATGGTCTAATGTAGATGTTCTATTTTTTCTTCTAGCCTTTCTGTTGATGAGGAGGTTGATGGGTCGTCATTATCTGACTCAACACATTTCACTTTATGTAATTCGTCTTAACACAAGGTTATATCATAGATTCGTAATGGATTTCTGATTCGTTTTATAAATCCGGCTACGTACCATTGTAATAGTAGACTTTAATTGATTGTCGATAGGATTTGGCTAAGTAGACAATTGAATCATTTTTCGTATTCAAAGATCGACTCGCCTAGTCATTTCTTTGTTTCTTTCATTTTTTTTATTGCCAAGAGTGTAACATCGTGGACCTTGAAAAATGATAAAATATTGCTCTTTATTTCTGATTTTGATCATCTTTGATTTTCTATGACATTCATGAACCATGTCAGAGCACGGTGTCAAAGAGAGGAATCAAATTGTGCCATCTTCTTATATTCATTTCATATGTTGGTTGTGTTGGGCCCTTCATTTTTATGGATAGAAGTTGTTCAATTTAGGTTGTAGCTTCATTTTGGTGAACAAAATTTGAGCAAGCTACTGAGGAGCTGGACAGTGGACTAAAGAAAGAAACAAAAAGCGGTTGGAAGGACAACGCAACATCAGTTTTAAGGAAATAAGTTGCAACAAGATCAAGAGGAAGTGAGAACTCTCAAGTTCTCAGGCAACAAACTCAAATATTGGATTATATATATATGGACTGATATGATAGAAAAATGTTTTTTTTACTAGGGTTGTTGTTATTAAGGTTGGGTTGGGATTGATGTTGTGGCGAGACTCACTGTTGTAATTGTTCATATTGTTAATTTAGATAAAGTTATGGATTCTGAGTTCAGAACTAGATCAAGAATGTAATGGATTCATGTCACTTTGTAGTGTCAAAAGAGAAAGGAGTTTAGATGACCTTGTCTCTCAGTAGTACATAGCATTTTCTATTAGCTTTGGCATGACCAATTTGTATCCGCAATTCATTCTGACCTTGTATTTTGAGAGGAAACATGTTATATGATAATGCAGTGGGAAACCAATTTTTTTTTTAATATATATTATGTATTTAGTCTTGTGAATGTATTGAATGTTTATATTTATTATATTTTATGTTTTATATACTTAAATGCTTCCTTATGAATGACGACAAAACTTTGACTCTTTATTCTCAGTTAGGAGATGTTTAGAACTGTTATAGATTTAATCTTCCATGCATAAGAATAATGTGAACCTTGATAACTCAGAGATATGTCTAAGTATTCTCCTTACCCTTCCCTCTCTTTATCATCTCGGTTGCACTTCGGGTGAGACTTCTTCCCTCCCAGGAAGATGAAAATGCCACTGCTATAGACTAATTTGGTGCCTTTTGTTGGTAACTGTAAGAGGATGCTTGTCTGAACACTTTTGCACCAACAAAATGGTTTTGTTGTTGGGACCTGTGTTTTAAAAGGGAACCTGTGAGGAGAATGCTTCCATGGATCTATAGATATGAGATTTGACAATGGTGGGAATGAAATTGTGATGCCTTTATATGGAAGGAAGTGGAGTTGCGAACTAAAATAAAGAAGGATACATGAGATTTTGTCTTTTACTCAGAACAATGTAGTGACCAATATGAGATATTCTGGGTAAAATTACCAGAAGAACTATTCCATTGGATGGATCAACTACAAGAAGCTCCAAAATTCTAAGAACGTGTCAAGAGGACCTATACTTGGGATACAGAGAAGATCACAACACCTCATTAGTTGGATCACTAGATCACGCGAGCAATTGATTTCTGGGTTAATACGACTCTGGAGGGATACATCATTGAATTTTTGGCTAAGAATCACCACTATTTTTCACGAGCAGAAGAAATTTTCAAGAAAGGTGCACGTAGAATACTGTTGAGGGAAATTCCCTTGTGGATCAAAGAATTCTTGATGGAAGAGGAGATGATAACTATTCCCTTGACTAAGATGGAAACCTAAACACCTACACTTTGGGTAGGGTGATTTTGGGGTAGGATCATGACCTGAGAAGGGGAAAGGGTTCTTTGAAATATGGGGGAAGATCAAGAAATGAACATGAAAAACAAGTGATCCTTAAGGAGATCCACCATTGTTGAAAAGTGGTTGCGCGGAAAGGTAAAGAAAGCAACGAAGTAGTTCGAGTTGTTGCAGAAAGAAATTGGATCAAGAGGAACAGATGAAAGAAGGAAGGAAGAGTTGAGGAAGGTAAGAAGACAATAAATATTTTCCAGACTAAAATTACAATAGAGAGAAGCGAAGAGAGGAAAGAGTCCCCAAGTGGGTGGACAAGAAGAAGAGTGTAGAGAAGCAAGGGAAGACGAAGCAGGTCTGGACCTTGCAGGTGACCAAGAAGAGTCATCCACGATATCAAGAAACATCATGAATCAGGCAGAGAAGGTTTCTCTAGAGGAAGAAAATGAGACCCTCCAAATCAAAGAAACCCACCCAGAAGTTAGTGGAACAAGCCCCGAAGCACCCATCCCCCAGGTGTCCTCTATACCCGTGGTAAATTCTACACCACCTACTTATGCTATTTCTATTCCATCTCATCCAGTTAGTCAGAATCATTCTGTAAGTGTAAACACTTGGAGGATTTTTGGATCCCTTGGCATATCGCAACCAAGATCGTTAGGTTTCATTCTAATAGTTGTATTGAGATCTGCAATGGTTGGAAATATGATAGGATTGATCGCTTGATACCCATAATTCTGGGGTAAATGTGTTATGTGAAGCCATATGGAGATCCAGAGGGACTCTTGATGCAAACAAGTTAGTATAGTTTCATACTACCTTGAGAGGTTGTGCTTTCAAATGGTACATGAAGGCTATTGAACCAAGGGTGCAAGGACAAGAGTTCACCCTGGGCCAAGTTTGTTTGAATTTCATCGCCAAATTCAAACTACCTAAATCATAGCAACAATCTCTCTCTGAGTTGCAGGAGAATCAACAAAGGGAAGGAGAATTTGCCTGGGAGTACAGTCAGAAATTTAAATATGCTATTGGGAGGTTAGCACATCTAATTCACAAAGATCACAAGAGGGAATGGTACATCCAATGATTACTACCTTCTATGAGAATTCCTTTAACGCAATAATAGATAGCCACATTAACAGATGCCTTGGAACAATCGATGAAGATCAAAGCCATGGCAGGTTATCCATGGAGTCTGAGGATGAAAAGGCCTCCAGTCGATGAAAATTTGTCACAACTTCAGGGACAAACATCGGTGCTAACATAGAATATTCAAGAATTAACCATACCAAGACGAGGGCAACCTCAGGTCTGGTGCACAGGATGATACACAGAAGGGCATCTGGAAAATGAGTGTCTGTGCATGAGGGGAATGGGATATCCTCACAATCTGATGGGACCCAATCCAGGACCAATGGGAGGAGTTGCACAAGTATCTATGACTCCACCATTCCATACACCAAGGCTATACAATACCTTCCCAGGCACTCAAACATCTCAGCCAACTGAGTATTGTGAGAATTTTTTGGACACATGGGCATGCATCAAGGTAGTGTCCTATTATGAAGAAGTACATGAATGCACCTAATACAATACATTTTTATTTATTCACATTTACGACCCATTCTAAAAATCAATGTAGAGCATTGGATGCGCTTGTTGATATATTAGATCAGACAACATTAAGAATAAATGAAACCCCCCAAAAACCCGGAAGAGGCCAGGGAGGTGGGGCTAGAGGTGGATTCAAAGGAGGGATAAATTGAGGCAAAGGACCAAGACGATGTTACAACTGAAATGAACAAGGTCATTTGGCCAGAGAATTCCCTCACCCAAGACGACCATGGTGCTCTCACTGCAGGAATAATGGGCACACAACTGAAGACTACCCAAAAATGATTGCGAAATGGGAAGATCAGGTTCTTCAACAAGGAGATAATATCATAAGCTCATAATTAAAAAGGGGAATCGAGGGAAAAATAACTAATATTAACATCATTACTCACAGAGGAGAAAAAACTAAGGTAGTTGCAGACAGTGAGCCCAAGATTCAGAAAGATGTTCCCAAATATGACAGGTATGACCCTGTGAAACAAAAGTTGTTTTTAAAAAATGCAATAGAAATATTTAAGAGAATACCCACCCTAGAAATAATAGAGAATCCCCCTAAATTAACCTCTCAACCTAACCTTTTGCAAGCCCCTACCTCACTACCGACACCTAGAAACTCTACAATTCCAAGGAGACACCTTGATCAATCTCAAAGTGTAATCAATATCTAGTTTCAATTGTTCTTAGATATCCTAGGGGATTACCAACTTACAAAGAAGTTACGCAACACCTTGTACCTAATACTTGGAAATGAGGGAACCCCATAAGCTATAGTAAGGACCAACCTCCCTAAGAAGAATACCTAGAGAACACAAAGAAGAAAGGTGCGAACATGAAAATAATTTAGGTTAGAATCCTAACTAGATCATTTTGAAATCAAATATGTCATACTAAAATTTGGATCCGATATCAACATCCTACAAAAAATTCCTGGGAAGCTTTGGGAAAACCTTAGTTAGTATACTCCCCCATCCAGTTGAGAATGGAAAACCAGTACTGCATTTTCCCAATAGGAAGGCTGGAAAATGTGGAAATTGATGTTGTGGGAGTTAAAACCACAACCAATTTCGAGGTAATTTAAATCATGGGAGATAAGGATACCTACTCTTCTCAAATTTGATTGGGCATATGACAACTATGTTATCATTGATGTAAATAGGGACACCATGACATTTGAAGCAGATGGGATAAAATTAGATCAGCCCTTAGATCCATCTCTAGGGCCTAGATACACTAAACCAGTGGACCACAACAGGGATTCAGGTGCTCTTGACCAATTATACACCATAACATCAGGAACAAGACTAGATTACATAAATCCCACTATAGATGGATCGGTAAGTTGGAGAAGTATGCATTCTGCCGACGAGGATTCAAAAGTAGCATTTGATAGTTGGAAACAAGGTTCGTATGAGTGATTCTCAAGACTATGTACAACTGTCAGAGAAATGAGATGGATTGGAATCGAGGTTAGAGAAAACCCCACATATGATGGTACCTCAGAGGTACATAGTTTTCTTTCCAGCATGGAAGAGAAAATAGCGATGGATCAAAGGATCTTTGTTCTTGACTTAGCCTTGCAATATACCCCCACTAGATGGTGGCCCACCCATAAAGCCTCGATTATGGAGTGGCAAGATGTAAAACAAGCCATCCAATGTCGATTCCAAAGTATGGATCAACTAAAAGAAGAGATGAATATATATTTTCAAGATGCACAACTATTCAATGGACGGTCTAACCCCAAAGTACATATTGAACATTTCTTAAAGAAGTGGCGAGTTGTGGAAGTACCCTCTCACCTATGGGTTCATGTATTTCTCCATTCACTAGGTCCAATCCCAAAATCCTGGTATATACATGAGGAGACCAGAAGGAAAACGAATTGTTGGCAGACCTTACAAGACCAATTTCACAAGGACTTATCCTTTACAAGTAAGTACCCTAAGCTCAACATAGTTCTTCAAGGAATCAGGGAAATTATTTTTACTGACATTTGCAAAAAGAGATCAAGTCCAATATTATGTGTTGACCACGTTCATTTGCTTCATTCTAGTCTAAGTCTTGAAACTGATAAGATATTTGTATCTTTTTGTAAAGTTGAGAAAGACCTAGAAAAACTTGATGACTTAGAAGAGTTAAGAAACTTAACCATTAAATAAATGGAAGGTAATAGAGAGATTCAAGATACCATACCTAGTCACACTTATAGCTCCTATAACCATCCACTAAAGTTGTGGAAAGTTAATATAGAGAGTGCAAAGAATCCTAAGATAACTTCTATAGGAGATTATGGGGATGAGAAAACTATGAAAGAAGTACATAGCCTGTTGCGGGAGTATGAGGACTTGCTTCCAAAAACGTTCTCAGAACTGAAAGGTATAAAAGGATCCATGGGAGAAATGAAAATCGATTTGAAATCCGTCTCAAGACCTGTGAATCACATGCCATACAGACTTAACCCTATAATAAAAGAGAAGGTTAATAAGGAAGTGTACAAAATTCTTGCGGAAAGAATTATTTTCCCAATCGAATAAGCAGAGTGGATTAGCCCCATAGTTATCTATAGTAACAAAGATAAATAAGACATTCAGGTCTATGTGTACTATATAAGTATGAATTATACATGCATGCATGATCCGTTTCTGACATCTTTTAGTGACGAAGTGTTAGATCAGGTTTCAGGAAAATAATCTTATTCATTTATAGAATTATTCTTAGGATATCATCAAGTCAAAATCGCAGTAGAAGAAAAGAAGAATACCACATTCACAACTAAATGGGGATCATTCACATACAATGTAATGCCCTTTGGTTTAAAGAATGCCCCTGCAGTATTCTCTCGGATCATAATAGAAACATTTCAAGAGTTCATCCACAAGTTTGTAGAGGTCTACATGGGCGCTTGGATGGTATACAATCTATTAAAAGACCACGTAGTTCTACTCCGGTTGATATTTGATAGATGTCGTGAATTGCAAATATCTCTGAATCGAAGGAAGTGCATTTTTTGTGTACCACATGGCAACACGTTAGGCCATATTTTATGAAGAGAAGGAGTCTTGGTAGACCCAACTAAAGTTGTGGTCATTATGAACATGCCACCACCTACAAGTGATAAACTATTGTGCTCTACACTAGGACATACAATATATTACTATAGGTTCATCCAAATATATGCAACTATCACCACACCTCTACAAAAATTATTGAAGAAGTCTGAAATATTTCAGTGGACTCCATAATGTGAAAAATCATTTGACATTATCAAAGAAAAACTAAGTAATGAACCTATCTTGATATTTCCCAATTGGGAAATTCAATTCCATGTACATGTGGATGCATCAAGTATTTCCCTGGGAGCCATTATAGCGCAACCAGAGGAAGGAAATATGGACCACCCTATCTATTTTGCCAGCAAAAATTTTTCACAAGATGAGTGCAACTACACAACCATCTAAAGGGAAGGTCTAGCTATGATTTATGCATTACAAAAGTTTGTACACTACTTTTTACCCTCTCATTTTAAGTTTTTTACTGACCATTATGTGTTTAAGTACCTAGTAAATAAACCAGTACCTAAAGGAATAATTTGCAGGTGGCTACTGCTTTTTCAATATTTTTTGTTTGAAGTAATTGTCAAACCAGGAAGATGAAATGTAGGTCCATATCACCCTCCCATGTTGGATTTAGAGGAAAGTGGTGGAGAAATGGATGATCATCTCCCATATGTAGACATGTTCCAACTTGAGGGCATCCCAGAGTATCTTGAAGATATTGTTGCCTTCCTCAGTACAGAGAGCTTCCCAAAAACTTACTCTGCCACCCAAAAGAGACATATGGTGGTTCGTGCAGTAGTTATTAACTGGTTTCAGAACAACTTTACAAATTGGGACTCGATGACATCCTTAGGAGATGTGTCTTGAACCATGAAAGAAAATATATCCTATGGGAATGTCATAGTGGAGTTGCAGGAGGACATGTTGGAGGTAAAGATACTGCACATAAGGTACTTCAATTTGTATTATGGTGGGCTATGTTATTTAAATATGTTAAGGATTATGCTAGATCTTGTGACATTTATCAAAGAGTAGGAAAGTCGTCACATCAGGATGAATTACCCCTTCAGTCAGTCAGGGCACTTCAGGCATTTGAGAAGTGGGTTGTTGACTTTATTGGACCGATCAACCCCCTGGCTAAGCACTCAAAGGCCAGATACATCATTAACACAAATGATTACCTCACAAATGGGCTAAAGTAGAGTTAGTTCAAGACTGTTCAATAGATATAACTTCTATATTTATCTTTGAGAACGTCATCACTCAGTTTGGATGTCCTAGAAGCTTGACCAACGATCATGGTAGTCACTTTATAAGCAACACAATCGCAACATTGACAACATAATTCCTTATACAACACCATAAGAGAAGTCCCTACCATCCAAAAGCTAATGGTACAATGGAGGAATTCAATAAAATTATGGAAAGAGGACTGACAAAAGTATGTTGCGCAAAAAGGGAAGACTGGGATGATAGAGTTCCAGCAGTCACGTGGGCTTACAGGACTACCACGAAGAAGCTACACATGTATACTCCATTTCATTTGGTTTATGGGAAAGAAGTTGTTGTACATGTAGATTTGATTACCCCTAGTATCTATATAGCACAGGCTACACACATGATAGATGATGAATCAGTTGCGTGGAGGATTGAAAACTTGCAAGAACTTGAGGAAGTAAGATTTCTAGTAGACTTTCATCAGACAATTGAGAAAGCTAGACAAAAAGTGTGGCATGACATGCACATTAAGGATAAAATATTTGCACAATGGGATAAGGTACTACTCTATGGAAACCTATATCAGAAGCATCCAGGAAAGTTGTGCATGCATTGGTTGGGTCCATTCATAGTTGCCTAAATCTAACACTCTGGTGTAGTCAAGCTCGCGTAGCTCGATGGTATCCTTCGGCTAGGATGGGTGAATGGAGCCCACCTGAAACCCTATATTTCTCATGATCGAGCCAAAGGATTGTTTCTCCAGTCCAAGGGAGCATGTATAATAGTTATATTTTAATTTTCTATAATTTCTTTAATTCAGTTAATAACATCGGAGTGTGCATTTTTGCGCCATGACATATACTTATTTTTAAGTCTAAGCATTTCTTTTTTGCAGAATTTCTTACTCAGCCGCACAGGATCAGAACATGCACCATTATAATAAATGAAGTCATTAAATATCATGGGGACCTCCATTGTGGTTGGAGGCAAGGAAAATCCAAACTATATTGCAGCCCATGTGCCACACACATCATGTCTATTCATACACTTTATGGTAGCTACAATAACCCATCAGAACTTTTTGTTAAGCCATAAAGGCACAATCCTTGTAGATTCCATTGGTATCACCACCGGGATTCTCAACCATTAAAATGATAATCCCTTAGGTCAATCACATCCCTGTCAGCTCGTTCATTAAAGGCCAGGATCACCCTATATATCTTACTATGTTATCAGTCCCGTCGGACACCTAATCCTGAGATTACATTTATGGTTTAATGATGAGTGTCCTTAGGAGTAATTACAGATATCTTGAGTCATCAACATATAATATTGTGAGAACTCATACGTGAGACTTATTGTTTCCAGTAGTTATCTTTTGTCTTGCGCTATAGGTACTCTCATCTAGCTTGTGAAATCTCCTGCTCCCTATTCGCGACCCTGAGCCCCAACTAAATTCATCTAGTTTTTTAAGAAATGTAGAGCCAAAATGCCAATAGAAACAGGAGGTCAGAGTTCAACTCCAAAATAGTCAATTCTAGATGAGTTGTGTGATCCTCGGGTCGAGATCATGGGCGATCTCAAGGGAAAGGCCGAGCAAGTAAAACTCCTCAACCTTGACCTCATGGACCAAGTGTTGTTTCCGTAGATGAATATCAATGTATTCTTAGACTTGGATCCAGATGTAATGGGAGGCATGCAGTTTGTGTCAAATCCAGAATTCATCTACTTGTTCAATTCCACCATCATGAACCTCAAGGATCTATCAGTTTTCGAAACTACTGGTGAGGCTGCGTAGTGCACCAAGTTTTTGATCAGTCAGGTGCATGACAAGAGCTTATGGATCGATAGACGATATCTAATTCATGCCGAGGATATCCACCAACTCACCAGACTATCCCTCGAGAGTGAGGATGTTTCAAAAGGATTCCAATGCCCAAGAAAACATGGGAAGAAGAAGGGTTAAGTTAGCATGTATGAGAAGTTCCATACATAGAGAGGTGGATGTGCATCTAAAATCAACCCAATCCTACCAGAGATGGTCTGGATATCTTGCTACGTGATCTCTAGTAAGTTTATGCACTCATACTACAAGGGTTAATGCATATTAGATGCCCTTTCAATAGAATACTTCTGCATAAATGGATTTGTGTTCAACTGGTGTAGCTACCTACTAGAGGAACTCTTAGTCGTGTGTGAGGAAGCTCATGAGAAAGGAGGAAATTTTACATATGGCTACTTGTTAGTCGCGTTCACAATGTGGAAATGGACATCACCCTTAGGAAGCCAATTGTCACCTGTAGATAAGGGTCGCCTAACCAATATGTTTGAGCCCTGGCACTCAAGGTTAGACTCAAAGAATATGGATTTCAACAATGCAACATTCCTGAAGTGGTACAACCAGCTCATCGAATCAACTCAACAATTGCGCATACCACAAGTATTGTTTAATCGCAACACCTGGAACATTGCATTGGGGATAAATCGACACTACATGTTTGTTTGGTTGAGGCATGCGAATCTTGAGGACTTACACATGAGGTCATTACCCTAATATTTGGACAAGGAATCCTTCGCCAAGGAATTCATGTCATGGCTAGGTGTTAAGTGCAACCCATGAAAGTCTGGTATGCATCACCTCTTACCACTAGAGATACTGAAGAAAAAGGGGTAGGAAGAACGAGTAGGGACAAGTTTCAATGATCCAGGTAGATATCGGTGGCCACTCACCTTTTCCGACTAGCTCAAAATAGTTTTCTAGCAAATTTGACAATTTACTATTTTTAGCAGTTTTTAACTTTCGGGGCCATTTTGAGGGCCCAAATGAAGGTTTTTCAAGATCAAGGTTCTCAATGATGTCCAAATTCATGATTGATCCCCCATAATGAACCTCCTCAACGATACCTTTCCAATGAGCTATCATATGCCTAAAATGGAGATCACATGCAAACGTTACGACCCCAGGAAGTTGATGTACTAACTTACCCAAACGGGGCCAACATGACTTTTGGCGCTTTGCAAGATACTAGATATATAAAATATGCAGAACAGAAATAAAATGATAGTAATGGCAGAATAACAGTAAAATATCCAGCATAATCTTCACAATACACAGAAATGATATACGAAATAGCAACAGAAAAGCACTTTGATTCAGAAAGCAATGTTCACAGGCCTCTTCGAGGGGGAAACCTCCAATCGAGCA
>SNQJ01S0017423.1:88292-124222 GCA_010110895.2 Picea sitchensis
AAAGCTCTCCCCCATATCAAACATTGGTGGGAAACTTATTGGGAGAATATTTCCATAGAGGATTCTGAAATATTTGGGGCCAATCCCACTTGGCATTTTTTTGTGGATGCGGTAAAGGAACAATATTACCCTATTGGCAACTATGAGGACCAGTACATGAAATGGACCACACTGTGGCAAGAGAGGGACCAAGCAGTTCTAGAGTTCACCAATACCTTCCATACCTTGTGCACCAAGATGGGTATCAAAGACTCCGAACGACATTTGGTTTTGAAATGCCGTGGGGCTCTACATAGATACATCCAAACTGAAATGGATTTTCTGGACATCTCATCACTCGGTGCTTCCTATCGATATGTTGTTAAACTCGAGTAGAAATTTAAGCACCAGAACAAATTGGATTTTGGTTCTACAAATCCGCAACAACCAAAGTATGACAAAGACATCCCTAACAAATAATCTCCCGAAAACCAGTCCAAGCCACATGAAAAGAAGGGTCACGGGAAGACAAAGAAGGACACTGGAAAATGGTGCGATTTCCACAAAATCCTCTCACACAACACCGATGAATGTCTCTCAAAATAGTCATTGGTGGCCGAGATCAAAGACAAGGAGCCGAACCCCGATTCTGAAAATACTGGTAAAGGACAGATCATTGACGTAGACCCCAATGCTATTGTCGTGACCACAACAATTCAACCAGAAGAACCAACAGATACTGAAGAGGGGGAGCACCTTTTTCATTCACAGATATGGGTGAAGGGGACCCCACTGCATTTTATTGTTGATAGCGAAATCCATAAGAACCATATCTCAGTAGAGGTCGTCAAACAGTTTGGATTGTCGACAACACCACACCCGCAACCATACAACATTGGGTGGCTTCGCCAAGGATGAGATATTCGTGTCAGCCAACAATGTCGATTTTCATATGGCATCCAACCCTCAAGGATGAGGTATTATGTGATGTTACCCCAATAGATGTCTATGATGTTCTCTTGGGCCAACCATATATGTGGAAGTGCCACATTGTTTATGAGTCTCGACCCCGCAGTGTCATTGTTTCTCTGGGGCGTCATATCTACAGAATACCAGAGGTAGTTATGATAGTTGTTCCACCTAAAAAGTGTCACAAGGTAGTATCTCATACTACAAAATTCAGCTTCTTCACAATCTATTCAAAAGGGGAAGAGAAGGACACTGCAACCACTATAGCTTCGCCCCAAGCACCTTCTATCCAAAAGAAGCAGGTCGACAAGGTTGTAGCAAAGAGAAAATATTCATTTTGCACACTGTCCTCTCATGTAGCCCGACTTGTTGAATAGCCTCAGCCTCAACAGGTTCATGACAAACTTCCACAAACTGAGCAGCGCAACATCTCCAACAAGGCAAGCAGCTCACCAAGATGCAGATTCGGCAAACGCTTTTCCCTCTCCCCCGGGAACTCAACGCAATGGAGACCATTGCTTCCTTGGGAGGGAGAATTGATCCAGGTGGATATTAGTGGCCACCCACCTTTTCTGACTGGCTCAAAATAGTGTTTTGGCAAATTTGGCAATTTACTATTTTTAGCATTTTTTAACTTTCGGGGCCATTTTGAGGGCCCAAATGAATTTTTTTTCAAGATAGAGGTTCTCAATGATATTCAAAGGAATTATTGAGCCACAAAAATTAATCTCCTTGACAATACCTTTCCAATGAGCTATCATACGCCTAAAACGGAGATCATATGCAAAAGTTACGACCCCGGGAAGTTGATGTACTAACTTACCCAAACGGGGCCCACATGACTTTTGGCATTTCATCTCCTAGGGTTAGGTTTTTGGATGTCTAGAACTTTTGGAATTCCTTTTTTTGTAAAAAATCCTTCAGAGCCTCATTGTAATCATCTTCTTGCGAATTCGAGTAGTTGTCACATCTCTTCTCAGGGATAAGCTACGCCCACCATTCTAGCGAGTCTTTCACTCTGTATTTTTACAGTCTCTGTACATTTATTTCATTAATAGAAATCCTGTATTACTGTATCTTTGTGTTTATGGTTTCATATCTTATACATTTATGTTATATTATTGGATATCTATGATATCTCTATGCATTTATTTATTATATCTCTGATCTCATTTCATGCCGAAAATAATCCGAATCATTCAGCTCAGCAGCAAAGAAGCATAAGGATCAAATGCCAATGAAATCAGAATAAGAAGAGGATGAGAAACCTCTAGAGGAAAATAAGATGACATTCCACAGCTTCCAAAATAGGTTGTTCTGTCATGTAAGGATGTGAAATAAATCCTTGTCCTTGCATTCATAGGAGATGTCTTGGTAACGAAACCTCGAACAGGGGTTTCCCCAGCCAAAGTGATGAACCTACAGTCGATATCCTTGGCTCTACCTCATACCAGGGCCACCACTCATGCTTCCTAGAACATGATTAACATCATATATGATCCTGAGACAGATTCCACTTCCTACATAACCATCATCATTGATCAAGCCCCATCACTTTCACATGAGAGCATTGTTCCCTCCCGACCCACATCCCCCAAGCCAATGTAGCTGGATAACATAAACCCTTCATAAAATTTAAAAGAACCCATTACCCTGACCACTGAAGCCTTGAGCCAGCCAACCACTCTATCAATATCCATTTCAGTCACTTTGCCTTCGACAGAGAGTTAGAAACAATAAATTCCACCACTTGCTCCAATACCGCACCTCTCTCAACAATCAATGTTGAGATTACCATTATTAGAAGATAGACTCTAGAAGTTTCACTACATATAGAGGTAGGAGCAGAGCTGAGGAAGACAAAACCCAACACAATATCATGGCAGAGCGTAACATCCTTGAAAGAACAACTGGATCCAGTACTCCAGAATCGACAGAAATGTATAGAACTGTTGCATCTTTTCCTGGAAAAGATAAAGGTTTTCCCTCTACTTCCAATGACTCTGAAGACTATAATTGCACATCAACTGAAAGGTCCATCCCTAGGGGAAGAAGAGGTGGAGACACCCTCCTAACATTCTATGGTTAGTGGACTACCACTACAAGTCTAATTACCCCTGGATGTCTCTCCTTCATCTAGCGATCTCTCTCGATTGCCAATAGCACAACTGGTGGGCATAATCAGATCTTCGATTGAGAAATTAGAGAAGAGGATCTAGAAGAATGAACAAGAAGACAAGTTATGTAAACAAGAAGGAATCCTCGTGCAAGAAAAATGAACATAGGAGGAATATTCAAATATTCAAGTAGAGAAGAAGGTAGAATAGGTAAAGGAAAAATCACAGAGGCTTGGACAACGATAAAAAATACAACGCCTCAGCTGCCATAATCCAGCACAACAAGTGAGATTGTCGAGAAAATCAAATTAATTCAAGTATCCTGGTCTGAGCTGGCAGAACGAGTAGAATATATAAAATTACATTTGTGAGACAGTAAGCGAGAAGCTGAGCTTCAACCCAAGAAGCTACAAGAGAAACTGGAAAAAGTGGTCTTGGAAGGAAACAATGCAAGAGTAACATTGCATAAAAGAATTGAAGAATGCACAACCATTTTCAAAGAGTTTAGTGATTGGATGGGAATCATTTCAAGGTGCAACCAAACATTGGAGGACTTGCGCTTGTAGATCCAATCGCTCAACGAAGAAGCAACCAACACCATGGATCCACTATAACAACAAGAGAAATTTGACAAGATCCAACAAGTGGACAATGATCTCAATGCATTATATGAAGCTCAAACTATGGCTAAGAAAGAACTACAATAGTTTCAACTGGTAGTTCAGACAACTTATCTACAGATGCACCTAGTGGACACCATAGATGACTCGTAATGGAACTCTCTAGTTGTGTCCAAGCCAAAATAATGCATTACAGACACCACTCAACAATTTTTTGTTGAAGCTTCCCTACTTTCCAGAAAGTGGTAGGAAAAAGTGGACAACTTCCAAGATGTCAAGAAAATATCCCTAGAACTAGTAACCAAGTTGGGCCCTTCATTTGAAGAAGATAAAGACAAAATAGTCCAAGATGGAAATGGAAGAAACCTAGAACCAAAAGGCAAGGAAGAACAACAAGGCAACCCAGAGACCATGGAAGAGCCAAAGACTTGACTCAGGAAGAGTCAAGGACTGTGGTCGGAGCATGTTGGGCCCTTCGTTTTGAAGGATAGAAGTGTTATAACCCTAAATTTCTCTACACATGCATACATGGCCTTTGGCCCACTTACTTGCATTTTTTGTCAAAGCATTGTTGTGTTTATCTTCTTAAAAACCAATTTTTTGAAGATGTACGTGCCCTGCACCAATACTGCCCACGTACATACGCTTGATGCACCATTAAATATCGCGTACATATGAATGTTGCACCATTACAACCCATGTATCCTTGCAAAAGTTGCAAAAAATAAAAAGTTGTAAGGAATTTGTTGAGATTACGGGCTATTGTGTAGTTTCCCAACTAATCCATCGGATATAGCCCATCACCCAACTGAATAACCATCATTTTGTCATATGAAAGGAAGTGTTGGGGTCTCATTTTAGATCTAAGCACAAGAACAGTGAAACTCTTCCCGATTTCACTTCCCTTCCTTGCCCAAGATATTGCATCCCTTTTGTGAGAATTTCCTCTGCATTCCATCATGTTGGCCCTTGACCAAGTTTTGAGGGATCTGGTCAAGTTTGACCTATTTTCAGACTTTGACAGCCTTTCAAAGGAGGAGCTCAAGATGAAGCGGAGATCATGGATCTTGGCCCCTTTTTTGGGTCCTTTTTGGCTTTTTGGGATTATGTAAAGGGCATGGGATGTTGGCCCATGGGTTTATCCATGTTTAGGCCTATTTTTTAATGTATATATAGATGTCTAGGCAATATAGAGAAAGAAGAGACAATCTATGTGATGTAAGGATGATAAGATAAGTGCTAAGTGAAAGTATGGTTTGTAGATGCTCCGTGCATACTGGGAAAGACTTGCAGAGCTAGGTGCAAGGTATTGTAACAGGATGTGAAGTGCTTTGTGTTGTAATGCAAGGAAGGAGGATCTAGCGAGGTGCACAGATCTCATGTCCTAGGTGAAGTAGGGTTTTGAGGCTCTTGTCTTGTAACCGATTGACTGAAGACAATAAAGAATAAGAGTTGGTGGACGTAGCCCCAGGGTGGGGGTGAACCATGTAAACACTATGTTGTTTTTCTTTGATCTTGTCTTGATGTGTTTATAAATTCTCTTTCTAAGTAATTTGATAGAGATAGATAAATCTTCTTATGCTTCATGCTAATGATGTGTAATAATGTTATATCTGATCTATATGAAGGTTCTTGGTGTTTGATCTGCTAGATATAACCTCCCTGTTTATGATAAAGTGCTTAAATATATCAGATATGAGTGAATGATGTGATGCTCTATTCTATCTGCGCAGTAGTTATTGGTTGAATATTGATGAACTATTGATGCTAAGTGTTCTATTAAGTATTATAATCACAGATATGTGTCCTAGCTAAGGTTGCAGACACTTGAGTCATGCAACCACCCCTGCCTCTACCTCGGGTAAGACTTCATTTGCTTCGCAGGTGTTGTCGAAAGGGCCGATAGTTAGGGTTTTTTTGGTGCGCTATTGTAGCGTTGAACCCTGGGTGTACCCATGTGCCAACAAATGGTTCCATTGCCAGGACCTGAAACTGTGATTGTTGGGAACTAAAGAGAAGATCTGTGCGTGGATTTACTGCTGAAGTGCACAGTATCAAACCTGAAACTGTGATTGCTGGGAACTGAGAAAGAAGAAGCTTTGTGCAAAGATCCAACCTAAAATTGTGAAATCTCTGTGAGTAGATCTATTTCTCTGGTGCACAGTACTCTACTTAGTTTGACAAGATGTATGCTAAGTAAAAGAAGTCCGATTTGAAGAAAAGAGGTAAGATTTGAAAGCTCTGTGCTCTGATAAAGGTAAGAATAGTGAAAAGTTATAGATCTGAAGGATTTGTGCTTTGTAGAAGTAAGATTAGTGGAAATGTTTGTTTCAAAAGTATGAATCTAGGTATGTTTGGTAGATTCTATCCTAGCTTGAAAACTAGGGTATTAATAGATGAAAGAAAATTTGATATGAATAGTGAAAAATATGTTATACCTATGCATAGAAAGAATGTTTGGACTAACAAATGGATGCAGGATCCTAGAAAGAATTGTTTGCAAGTTAGCTTCTATGAGCCTAGTGCGTAGTAAAGAAAGGGTTGGGGATAACTTAAAAGAAAGAGAGGATTAACCCTTTGTTATAGTTGTAGAAAACTCGGGCATCTTGCTAAGGAATGCCCTGGGAGAAGACCTAGTTGTCTTTGTTGTAAATATATGGACCATGAATTTTTGGATTGCCCTAGAATGATTGCTATGGTTGAAAGAATGAATATGAACCAAGAAAACCCTAAGGAAGATCTAGAAACCAATATTATGACAAAATCTAAGGAAGAATCAGAGAAAAAATTGTTACAGATAAGAGAAACCCTGAATGATCACCGACATGTCAACTTATCAGAGATATGAAAAGAAAAAGAATGCCTTGAAGCAAGAATAGGAGACTTCGATGTTGACTGTACCTTGGATGAGGAAACACAGGTGAATATTATGACAAAAAGAACTTGGGAACTTTTAGGAAATCCTGCTATGATTCCTTCATTAGGAGGAATAGAGTTATTCAGAGGAAAGTTGATAAACCTATGTGGAAGGCTCACTCAGATACCTATGACTACCAATGGAACTTCGAGAGAAGAATATTTTGAGATTATTAAATTTATCGAGGATAGTGCCCCATTTACCATGTTATTAGGAAAAACTTGGATTGACAGAGGTCAAGCCAGACGAAAGGAAGAAGAATAAGTTTTGGAGCAGAAGGAGAAGGACTTAAAAGATTTCATGACTAGAAGGATCACACACTTGATCGAAGAACAACATAACAGATCGAAGCTACTTAACACTAGAGACCCGGATGTCGAAGTTGTAAGAACACTAGAGGACCCACAGAATATTGAAGTACCTATCCCAGACAAAGAAGAAGTATTATCCTGGAACCCTAGGGAAGAATCTCAATAGTGCGAAGTGACTAGGTCAAAAGAAGACAAAAATCAGAATGGAAAAAGGAATACCGAGACGAAGCTCACTGGAAAGAAGGATATAAAGTTAAGTAAGAAGAGAGACAAGATCGATAAGTTGCAAAAGGCTCCAGAGGGAACCTCGCAGAAGGAAAAAATGAAAAATTGGAGCTTCGACAGGATATCAGAACAACGACACATGGCACTTCACCATGACGAAGCAATATAGTCGTTGGGGACATTATAATTGTTAGATCAATGCTCTGAACGCATAGAAATCCATTTATGGCCAGCCATCTCGCCATCCAACTATTGGGACCACGCCATAATGGACAAAACCGAGTTAATGAAGGCCTCATACCCATTGCAAGTGACCCGTTGTTGAGTTACCTATTTATCCCACTACGCCATGCACCGTGAACACTTTTTCCAATTGAGACTTTGAGCCCGCAGCTAAGTTGTTTTTTCACAGTAATCATCGTACTCTATCCGTCTATTCTATTTCAGTGTCTAAGTTACCCTCTTAACCGAGAATTTCCATCCCGAGAATGTATGTCCGAGGAGTTCACTGTATTCGAAGAATCAGTGAAGGAAGTACTCCTCGACCTAATGACTGAAAGATTCATGTCGGAGAGAGGATTATCTGTAGGTGTACAAGATTCATCTACAAGAACAGTTCAAGCATCGCCATCGACTGCTCACGGAATAGGACCATCCTGGCTATCCGATGAGAATTGAACTAAGCACAAGGATGACTTAGCGAATGATAAATTTATCCTGACTATCTTACCCACCTATATACCACCTTTAAGCGGTGTTGTAATTGTGACAACGTACCTAGAGATTTCAAGTATGCCTTAGTCACTGCGTAACTCCCAAAGTGGATACGTGCAGTGCGAGCAGACCAAGATAAGATTGCAGTGTTGAAGTTGAGTGACTTCAACCTCAAAGATAGCAAAGTCTACAACATGTTAGCCCCACATAAGTATCTGACTAGAACAAAAGAAAAAAATCAAAGGTAATTCCCTAAGCATGGACCCATAACCTCGCACAGTCCACCCTAATCAACGTCATGAAAATTCCCCACTTTGGAAGACACCAAGAGGTAAATTCATGTGTCAAGCTGTTGTTGTCTTGTTACCATGGTGGATATTTGTGGCTAAACCATCGTATCACAGTTGATCCGACCTTGATCAATCGGATCACGGGCTTGAGTATGCAAGGACCCGACCCACAAGATTTCTATCCTGGAAAATCCATGGACCGTGCTCTCACACAAAGGATCAAGGACACCTACGACGATGTCAAGAAGGGAACGCGAGGCTACAAGGTAGCCTATATTAAGAATGGTGCAGTGCGCATCGCCTGTCATATGATTGAAAGGAAGTTAGTACGCAAGAACTGACTCACCCAAATGACTGTTTTTGTAGTCGACCTCGTAGGGAAGTGCGCAGAGGACCTACAAATGAATTGGGTGAAGTACCTCGTGGACCAATTAGAACTCGACTATAGAGAAGCCTAGGATCAAGGGTAAGAATTTCATTTCATATGGCTATTGATACTGATCGCTTTCATCGCCTAGGAGATGCTGGAAGGCGTGACCTTCCTGGACAACGATCCTTTCAAACCATTGGTCATGAACTTCAGTACATTATGGTACTCAAGTGACATGAATAAGCAATGGCAGTCAAATGTCATGTTCCATACATACTACAATCAGTTGAATATAGCCATACAGTCTGAGCCTCACATGATGTCGAACATTATACACCAATTTAGTCTTTTGATGAAGTTCAACGTTGATCGACATTTCATTTATATCACAGCGTGAGCCAATGAGCACAAGCAACAACTTCAGTCCTATTACAAGTTGACAGAGGAGGACTTAGAGGAGATTACTAAGGAATGGTCCACTGACCTCCTCATTCCAGCTGAACTCGCAGAGATATTCGACATCAATAGCCTAGAAGCTATGCAGGATACACCTGGACCTAGAAAAACAAAGAAGACTGACGAAGTACAAGATTTAAGAAGTGCCTCAGTGAAGAATGCTTCCATGTCACCAGAGCAAGGAGGTGATGGAGAAGAGATAGATGGCACATAAGATAAACAAAGGAAAGGAAAAGTAACACCTCCTAGAGAGGAGGAGGAACCCTCAAAGAAAAAGAAGGTTTCTCCCCCAAAACCTTCCTCCTGGAAGAGAGAAAAAGGCCCTATAACTAAGATGCAGACCGTCCTCACCTCTGATGATTTAAATTTCATCATAGCAGCCCTGAATGATGCTTCGCTAGAGATAGCAGAGAAGAAAGAAGCTAAGCAAGAGGATATGTACAATAGAATTGAGGTTGAGCTCGGAGGGGTGCAGTAGGCACTACAGTCTAGTCGTGCAGTCTCCACTGCGCCTTTGTCATTAGGAACACCAGAACCAGAATATGAGCTAGCCCAACTCCACCGAATCATTGATACATTCGAAGCTCGCCTTTGACGAGCACAAGAGGAAACAATGCAAGCCACCTAGGCTTTGGTACAAGTACATGGACTAATTGTAGAACAACGTCGAGCTTCCAAATAGGAAAAGAGTGATCTCCAAGCGAAGTTTGATGAATAAAAGGAATAGCTGCAGCAAGGCAAGGAACAGTTGCTCGCTGAGAAACTCGAAATGAAGGAAGCGGTCAATAGAGAACTGTGCTCTGTGACTGTCGTAGAATTAAAGGCAGAGGATCAAATCATGAAGCAATTAGCACAACTTGAAGAAGTGATCCAATAGCTGCAACAATGCATCGCAGACCTAGAACTATGCACTATGCCTAAGACTCCACAGGAGGTAAAGGACCAAAGAGAAGCAATTGTCAAGAGCGCAGTCGAAAGGCTAAAGGCCCTTACCTTAGAATGCAAGCAATTCATTTATCATTGCACCCAAACATATGATAAACTTACCGAGAACCCGTAGTTTTAGGCACTGGAATCACAGCTCCAAGAAGTGAAGTACCAAGCCGAAAATATACAGGCGCAACTGAAGTCCCTGTCATTTGTGGAAAGAATGAAGAGATCTCAAGAGTAGCAAACCGCCCAACAACAAATCCATACTATCCAGAGTAGAGTTATGGAGATAAATCATAAAATCTAACCTGTGCAAGATAAGGCCTATCATTTGTTTACAGAGGTAGAAGGCCAAGGAGAAGAACTGGATTAGGTTAGCACCATAGCGGAACATCGCCTGGAAGGAGCTGTGAATGATGTAGTCATTCAAGAGTTTTTTGAACAAGAGCTCATAGCACAACAACAAGTTGAAGCAATTTGAGCCAAGCTCGGAGCATTTGAAGGAGAACTTCCTACATCAAAGTGACTCGAGACGAGTCACAGGTGAGTGTTGGGGGCTTGTTGGCCCTTGACCAAGTTTTGAGGGATCTGGTCAAGTGTGACCTATTTTCAGACTTCAACAGCCTGTCGAAGGAGGAGCACAAGATGAAGCAGAGATCATGGATCTCGACCCCTTTTTGGAGTGCTTTTTGGGTTTTTGGGATTATGTAACGGGCAAGGGATGTCGTCCCATGGGTTTACCCATGTTTAGGCCTATTTTGTAATGTATATATAGATTTCTAGGTAATATAGAGAAATAAGAGACAATCTATGTGATGTAAGGCTAATAAGCTAAGTGCAAGTATGGTTTGTAGAGCTCTGTGCATACTGGGAAAGACTTGTAGAGCTAGGTACAAGGTATTGTAACAGACTATGAAGTTCTCTGTGTTGTAACACAAGGAAGGAGGATCTAGCGAGGTGCACAGATCTCCTCTCCTAGGAAAAGTATGGTTTTGAGGCTCTGTGCTTGTAACTGATTGACTGAAGACAATAAAGAAGAAGAGTTGGTGGACGTAGCCCCAGGGTGGGGGTGAACCACGTAAACACTGTGTTGTTACTCTTTGTGCTTGTCTTGATGTGTTTATAACTTCTCTTTCTAAGTGATTTGATAGAGATAGATAAATCTGCTTATGCTTTGTGCTAATGATGTGTAAGAATGTTAGATCTGATCTATATGAAGGTGCTTAGTGCTTGATTTGCTAGATATAACCTGCATGTTTATGATAAAGTGCTTAAATATATCAGATCTGAGTGAATGATGTGATGCTCTGTTCTATGTGTGCAATACTTATTGGTTGAATATTGATGAACTGTTGATGCTAATTTCTCTATTAAGTATTATAATCATAGATCTGTGTCCCAACTAAGGTTGCATACACTTGAGTCCTACAAACACCCCTGCCTCTACCTCGGGTGAGACTTCATCTTCTTCGCAGGTGTTGTTGAAAGGGTCAGTAGTTAGGGTTTTGTTGATGTGTTGTTGTAGCATTGAACCCTGGGTCTACCCCTGTGCCAACACATCATTAGCCCCTTCTCCCCCCATTTAACCCATTCACTTCCCAAGAATATATTAGAAGTTTGAGAGGAGAAGCTTATACAAAGGTGCACTTGGAGCTTGGTGAAGAGGAGCCCATACTAGGTTCATGGAGAGACAACCGACTTTGATCATAAAGGTATAATCATTGAGTTATTAATAAAATAATTACCTTTCATGTCCCAAATCATGGTGTACTTAATGATTTTTTTGGTTTATGTTTTGACATTCTAACATCTAAACCTAACTTGTATATGGAATAGCATGATTGTATTTTTCTGTTTGTCAATCTTTGGATGTAGGCCAACCCTGGGAGGAGGCGTGAAGTCAACAAAGCTTCCAAGCATGAGGATGTCATCACCAAATGTGGGATTCAAGGTATAGTTACCCGATCTCCTTTTTCTTGCTTTCTTCATATGAGATTTGGTATGTTTGGGGTAGTTTACAGAATTAGTTTACTTTTAGACAATTAATTGATATGCCCACATTCTGAACCCTGGTGTAGTCATAGGGTTTTTTTTTCCACTAGCAGAACTGGTGACCATACTGGGGAAGCCTCTAGGGTTTTTTAGGGGATTTTGGGTTGTCTGATTGGTTTTTCTCCCTTTCAAGTTTCTGTTGAGACTTCTGAGTCTTTTAAGGGATTCTAGTCACCTTCAGGTGCCATACCAGTTCTCCCTACCCTATAAGACTATATGTTTCTTTCTTTTTTTTAAAGAAATACATAGGTGTATGTGCCCTGCTTTAGGTCAACCCATGTACATATGTGCCCTGATCAGTAAACAACCCGCGTACATAGGCAGGATACTGAAGTAGCAGTAGCATCTCTGGTTCAGGAAATATTTTGAAAAAGAGGCAGCCAATCTCTTTCCTGATTGAGGTTTATACTTCTCAGGGTTTCTTGATATAGTTCAGATTCCCTGTTTTTACAACCATAGCTTGGGTTAGAATTCAGTTTACTTGTCTTTTTGACGTTTCTTGTGTTTACTTCTGAAAGGGTTTTAAGCGAGTCTTTTGAATTATTGATCAGTCTGTTTAGTTTCTTTAGTGATTCCCTGCGATCCGCAGTGAGCCAAAGCTCTATTTCAGTCTTGTATTGTTATTCTTTTTACCCCTTTCATTTGCTTTGAAAAAAGAGAAAAAAATATTTATTTCAGATTTTTTGTTTCAAGAAATTTCACAAAAAAATATTTTTCATTTTTAGTTTGGTAAAGTAGTTGGAGTTAGTTATTTTACTAGAAAGGAAAAAGAGTACGCTTTTTAAGTTCTTTACTGATTTCTTGAAACTTAAGTAGCTTGTAGTCAAGAAAAATTTTGTTTTAGGTTTTCTTTTTAAAGATCTTGAAAAAAAGTTAGTTAAAGAAAAGTTGGTTACAAAGGGTTAGTTGTAAATCTTTACCTTTTACTAGAAGTAATTTTTTCTTTCAAGTTTTGTCTTTTTCTCCTCTTTTCGTCTCTTATAACATCACTATTTTCATTTCCATATCCCTTAAGTAAATCGAGCCATTAAAACAAACGATAAATCTAAAATTAATTAGACTTTTATGTTTGTAGGGTCAACCAACTAGTTTAGGGTTAAGGCCTTGAATTAGGTTGGAGAGGAAACTCTTCAAGGACATTAAACAAACATTGGAGTTAGAGTTAGGGAGTGTTAAATTCCAGTGACATGAAAGTTATCTGGAACACCCTTATAACACAGGAGATAAACACAAGGTCACATGAGAAAAGTCAATGGAGATAACCCCTCCAAAGACAGACAAAGTGTAGTGGGGAACACATATTGAGGATCTATCATGGGAAAATTATTGCCTGCATTTTCCTATAGATCTTTGTGGACCTCGAATTCTTTCGAGATCCTCTGTTGTATTCTAGGCCACTTTCTTTTGATACCCTCCATGGGTTTAGGACTTGTTATCCTACTCATTGCGGTCCACCTGACTGTCGACTGTACCCTCCTGGTGACTGTTTGAGAGATGAAAACTTAGTTGCCCATTTTATAGGGACTTACACGGGTGATCGCAAGGGTATACCGTGATACCTAGGGTAGACATTGGGTCACACTTTGAAGAGTATACTCGGAGGGTGCTTCCATGTTCAAGTTTCACTTGCACCGGTAAATTCCCCTAGTGTTGGCTGGCATAATTGTTCTTCCTACTAGACAGTGGTTTGCTTGATTTATCTTATAGGAATTTTTCTAGTGTGTTCTTGGTTTTAAACACTAGTTAAAGCCTTGCTTTGTCATTTGATATTTTCATAAATTGAAATATCAAGAGCTCCACCAGTCGCGAAGGCTTCAAGTCATGTCGTCAGTTGCATTAGAGCCACCCCTGCCACTGTTACGACGAAGACTTGACCAAAAAGGGTCATTCGAAGCGACCGAGCTATAAGAAACTGTGCACGAGCCTACACTAAGAGGCGATTATTAGACTCTGGAGGAACCTACTATTTCTTACCATGGAGTAGAATCTCTTGGGATAGCCAACCCTCCGATCACTAACTTGTCGATGAAAATATTAATACAAGTTGTCCCTCCTAAGGGGACACCTATCGAGCGCTAGTTAGTCTTGCAAGCAGCCATGGAAGCAAATGCTGCTACTTTGTCTGGGAGTCCTCATACTCCTATTTTGGCTACTACCACAGGGGGTATGTTTCCTCCTAACCCACCTTCTCTAGTCTGGACCACATTGGTCTCAACTCCCTCTACTTTGGGCAGTGGTTCGATACTGTCATCAACAATGACCACTACTCCATTTACATAGAGTGTGATGGGCCCTCCATTTTTGTATGGGATGCTCGACTTTGATTCGAACTCATTCCTTACCTACTCCACCTTACAGACCATGAATCTAGAGGCAGGGAGCTCAAACGCTCCGGTTCATGGGTCTACCAGGGAACTTCAATCCCCTTTAATGATATCCCTTACAATGGGGGTCATATACCTCCTTCATCCCCCTCACTCAGTGGTGCTTTCCAGCAACCAATTGGGATAAAATCTAACTACAACTTGTTTGGAGCATGTAGTTTAGGACCTTCGCCTTACACTACACTGGTGGGATCCATGTCATTCTCTTTGTTTGGTGCATTTTGTAATAATCGTTTTTCTTTGGCTGCCATTTCGGCTGGGGGGAATCCCGATTTTGGGCAATAGAATCCTTTGCAAGGTATTATTCCTACATAGGGGGAAAGTACATTATTTTTCTCCTCACAAGGACTTTGGAATCCTTGACAGTGATCAGTTCTCTCGTAGGGGATGTTGGTCGAGGGACAACCCTTCCATGGCCAATGGAACCCCGGGCAAGGCTCACTACCTATGCCCGTCGGATCCGCTGGGAGCATCCTCTTCCAAAATCCTTGGAACACAATGCAGGGAGAGATCCCTGCCAAACCCACGTCATCCAATTACGAGAATCAGCTGATGATATCCTAGAAAACGCAGTTTTTGTATGCTGGTTAAGGCCACGTTTTCTACCAGAACCCTGGCCAACAACCAAACTTTTCCTGGCAACCTGGTGCCAGTCAAACTCTACGAACCCTTTTTCCTGTACATAGTACTCAACCCAAACTACCATTTCTGGAAATGCTACATCTACCAGAATTGTCAAGGTTTCTTCATGAAACAATTTGTCATGATCTGCATTGGCCCCCCATGCCGACTAAGTTTCCCTCAGATATTGGAAAATTTGAAGGCAATCCTGGCGAAGACCTAGGTGATGACGTGAAAAATTTCCACTTATGGTGATCTTCAAACTCACAACGAGACGACTCTGTACAATTGCACCTGTTTCAATGCACTCTTATCGAGGGTGTCATGAAATGGTATAATGAGCTTAACCGCTCAAGGTATTATTACTTTAATGACTTGGCGATGGTCTTCCTAAACCATTTCTAGCTACCCGTGAGATACGATGTCGGCACTGAACTTTTTTCCAACTTTGAGCAAAATAAGACCGACCATATCTCTGATCACATCTGAGAATGGCGACATCGGAAGAGCTTGATTAAGGTACAGGTCCCACTGAATTTCTTGCTGGATTGGTTCCTAAATTCCTTGGTACCCATTGTATCCAAGGATGTTGCAACTTTGGGAGTGTTTTCATAGGAGGAGGCGATAATGAGAGCACAACAACTCGAACTAATTTACTCTTAGTATGACTTACTCTATGAGATCCTGCTAGATGCTCCAAGGTCCATCCTCGACAAGGCCAAAAAAAAGTCTAGACCACATGCCGATGGTATAGTGGGATCAACACAAGGAAATTCCATCGATCTGTTATCAAATCAATTGTAACAATTGTCGATGCAACAGACAATGGCCATCCAGACCTCCGATTCGGTTGTTCCCCCTACCCAAACATAAGGCATGCATAGTGTGCAGTCGACAATCCTAAAGTCCAACCAACAACCTTAAGGAAAGAAGAAACAATGGAAAAAGAAGGGTAAAGGGAACAATAAGGCTAATAACAATGTTGGTAGGGTAAAAACAGAGAAGAGAAAGTCGAAGTATCCATGTAACCTTTGCACAGAAGACCACCTAACTCACCTGTTCCCTCGAATTATGGAGGCTCAAAAGCTATTGGCGTAGAAACAACTTGTTGTGTTGTCGAACCCATTTCAATATGGGCAAAACATGGCTCAAGCCTCAACATCTTCTAGTGATAAAGGGGGCAGTCAAGAACCCCCTGCGTCTACTAGTAATACCTTAGCCATGAATGTTTACATGTTGAAAGGCGATTCTCATATAGCGACTAGGTCCCAAGATTACGGAATGTTAGAATTTGTTGAAAAGGGTAAAGAATCCAAAAACCCACCATTTCCTCTCCAGATCGAGAAGACGATGGGAGAAACAATGACATCCATCCCCAAAGGTGCATTCAAGAAAGCTTTTCATAATCCCAACGCAAGCGTTGCCCAAAATTATTTCATTGTGGAGGATTTGGCACAAACCCCTTGTGCGATGTCCTCTTTGGAAGTCCTCTAGAAATTCCCTTCGTAGAGAAAGGCAATGTTATCTGCCTTGGGATCGACAGAGACTTGTAACTTGGGAGTGACCATTCTCGATCCAGCCGACTTGAAACCTCGTCTTCCTTACCACGTTGTGTTTCAGATAGTAGTGACTTACACCACAAAATATTTTACTTGAAATATATTTCGCACGGTGGTTGATGAGGGAACCTCAAGTTGTGTGATGTCGTTGGCATGTTGGAATCCCATTGGCTAACCCATTTTGTCTCTGTCACCTACATTTCTTACGGAATTTGACGGTCGTTCATTCAAACCACATGGAATCATTCCTTCTTTCCCTATGAATTTAGGAGGAAAGACCATGTGCATTGAATTTGAAGTGGTCGATGCGCCTCTCGACTACAACCTTTTGTTAGGAAGGATTTGGACCTATACAATGCATGCAATGGTTGCTACATTCTTTCGGCTCTTGTTGTTTCCACACGAGGGTCGAATTGTGACCATTGACTAGTTGTCCTTCTCCCATCCTGACCCTTCATTAGGGGGATCCATGTTCCTAATGATTGATAATCTTCAACCTGACACCACCAACATAGGGGTTGGTTTGTTTCCATCATTGATGGGTACTTTCGATTACCAAACTCCTTCTGGCGATGTCAATCTTATATCGGATTCCCTCGACAAGCCTAGGGCTGAAATTTTTCAAATGTCGTCAATTAGAATGACTTACTTTCACGATCCGTGGAATCTTCCTTCCCCATCAACCTTGATGGAAGGGACAGGGCATTTTGGCATGACCATGCTCTTGTCCTTGGAAAAATTTGCATACAAAATTTCCCAACAAGCTTCAGCCGACCTCGATCCGACTCCTGCAGAGGAGTTAGATCCAATAATCGAACCTATTTGGGCTCAAGGTTCTCTTACCACTACAGATTCTTTAGATCTGGTCTTTCCCTCAAATGAGGTGATTCTTGAGGCATTGACTTGTCTAGAGAAACCTTGGGATGATCTCCATCATAGATCATACTTCCTCCCAGATTTAAGGAGAATAGAGGCAGGGGAATTTGTGATAACTATGAGTGGAGATAGGTCTTGTCCTATTAATCCTCTAGCTATGCACCTAGTTTACACCAAGGGAAATATGGCGAGTATCATAGAAACAATCCCTATAGATATCTCCATAACCCTTGGAATCGTGGAGAATGTTTTCATCGGAGCGAACTTCTCCCTTGAAGATATTCGAAAATATACAGAATTGTTTAAAGAATTTCGCAATGTTTTTTCCTGGTCTTACGAGGAAATACCAGGCATAGACCAAAGAATAATTGAACATGAAATAACAACTTATCCTGATGCCAAGTCAGTCAGACAAAAGCTTATTCCGGTGAATCCTCGAAAAGTGGCAGCGATTAAGGATGAAGTAGAGAAACTAGTTAAAGTCGGTTTTATCTACCCCATATAGTTGACAGAATGGGTGTTAAATCCCATTCTGGTTAACAAAAAATAGGGTACGATTTGCATGTGCATGGACTTCCATGACTTGAACAAGGCCTGTTTGAAAGATAATTTTCCCACCCCATTCATTGATCAGATTGTCAATGAATGTGCAGGCTGTGAGGTCTTTTCATTCATGGATGGTTTTTTGGGATATAACCAGATTCAGATCAAACCCAAGGACTATTAGTATCCAGATACTAAATTTTCAATTTTTCCTTGTTGTAGGAATGGGGTTATTCCCATAGCACCGAGAAGTGTTGTTCCTGAGCACCGGTATTGCATATGCTAGAAATAGTGTTGAGATTTTAACATACCTTGTTGTAGGGAGGTATAGGAAGGGTAATTAATGATTAGTCTAGCAAATTTATTGGCTGATAGCCAATATCCAACATATGCCATCAAATACAACATAGTTTAGTACCTACTACTACTAGCCACACAACACAATAGTCATGATAAAGAACCAACACATCATAGTCTAAACCCACAAGAGGCTACAACAAATCATTGCTCGAATTGCTAGACCATTTGAAGAAAAGATGCCCGATTCAACTTGATGGATCATTCACATCACAATATGTGTCACTCTACTGGCATGTCTAGCTGCAGCATTCATTTGTCAATGACTCTGTTTCTAGGTGTCCAGAGGTAGCATTTCCAAGCACTGAGCTACCTTCCAAATAAACCATGTATAAATTCAACACGAGTCTTCATAGTCCAGGCGAGTCACAAGGAGTAAAAGTTTGGGTTTGGTCATCGGGCCCTACCGTACAACAAGGTCACTAAACATATAAAAGCGACGTTGTATTCCAAGTCAACAACATATGCCAAGATGCCATGAGAAGAAGCTAAATGTTTGAGCCTGAATCTGAGTTTCGTGGCGTGTTGATTGCACATATGTCAAATGGAGGCAACAATCGAGTAGACCCAAACCTGCAAATTTGAGTTAAAACTCTGATGCCATGTGTAAAGGATGGCATCTTATGTGTCCATAAGATATTGCGTTGGGTTCTAAATATCTCCCATCATAAAATAAGCATGCCATTGGGTCTCAGAAAGGTTTATTATTATGAAATTAAACTGTTTTTATTTCTTGAACAAGAGATTGGAGTTGGAACGCATAGTCCAAGCATTGCTTAAAAACCTGGATTGGGATATACGACCATTATTCCATTTCGTCTAGGTATCATTGCTCTGAGATTGACTAGTGCCAGGAAAGTGAGATGGCTCTCAGACAGTGACAATAGGGTTCGATACTATGCATACAAAACTCTCTATAACATTACAAACATGGTAAGAGAAGATATCATTATTTTGATTCTCTCCTGAAACTCTCAGCAGACTCAGATCCTAATGTACAGAGTATTGCATATATTTTGGAGAGACTTGTTAAGGAGAATGTTATGACTGTTGCTGCAAAGAGGTACACCTTGCTTCCAGGTTTATGGTAGGCCTAAGGGAGAGCAAAGATGCAACAATGCACTTAGCCAAGTTTGGCAGTCTTTCCTTTCATAGAGAATCCATTGCAGTGTTCAGAAAATGAGAAGATTCATTGATTTAGAGAAGCACATGCATGGAAACTCATTATAGATCTCCAATTTTCAGAAGATGAAGACCCAAGGCTAAATTTTGTTAATGAACCTGCATATACAGATTGTCATTGGGGAATATGAGCTATAAAATGACAGGTAACTAAGGAGACAACATCACCATATTCATCCAAGGAATATGACAGATATACAAGGGTACACTTCAATTTTGTGATCATTTTTTGTCTATAGTAAAAATGTCATATTCGGATATATGGTTTATATTTCCATAACTATAAAACAGAGGATGTATATCTTCTTACTTATATTATTCTCAGTTTTTATTCTGAGCAAGTATAGCAAGACACGATGATCAAAGTATCGACCAGAGCAAGGCTACATAGTCAGTAATCAAATCAGTACAAATCAAAGGAGCTTATATATCGAAAACAGGAGGAAAACACCATCCATTAAGAGCAGTCATGTTCATTATCTATCAATGGTATCCACAAGTAGCAAGATTCAAGTGTAGATCTATAGTTTTGATGCAAAGATACAGGTGACAAGTTATTAATGGTAACATAACACATCTCGCAACAGACTAGTTTGAAGATCCATATGTTCAAGAAAAGATCAACAGTTCTTTAAGGAATGAATTAAGCAGTCAAATGATAGTATCAGATTTGGGACACTTGGCAAAAATGAATCACCAATCAAAACCCAACTCCAGATTCACAATAGGGGATTCAATCAATGATTTTAGGCAACAATTGGGCATTTAAGCTACAGTTGAGATTCTCAAGGCAAAAAATCAGTAAACAAATGGAAAATCCATCAGCAACCTCATCTATTCGAGACTTTTGCAACCAAATTTAGTTTTGATTTTGTTTCTATTATATTTTGTTGTTAGATTGAATATTTTTATTTTATTTTACCAAACACATTTTATTCAAGATAGGCCTGATAATATGCCTTTTTAATGAGCAGGTTGTAATAGAACAACAGGGGGGAAGGCCCGTGAGGGTAAGGCCTGAAGAGATATCAATGAAATAGCATCCAGTTTGAGTTAATTATGGCTTCCGGGGGTGTATTTCTATGATCAATAGCATCCAGTTTGAGTTATTGTAAGCCTGAGGGAATTGTATTTCTATGATCACTTTTGACATTGGAGATCTATGACATTTGTTTTTATCAGATTGTGATTTCTCTCGTCTAAACATCATTTTTCTATCTTCCTTGTTTTACATTCTGTTTTTTGTCTTACTTGAAGGAATTGTAGACATTGAGAATCAATGGCTGCTCATGGATGATATGTTCCCAAGTAGTAAAGATTTTTTAGTGACTGCCTATTATCTGTGTGTTTGTTTCAAGTATCGTTGCATCCATTTGACAAAGAGAATCTTGGTTTGATGAGGTGTTCTACTTTTCGTTATTCCCTATTCTTCTACCCATTCACATATAAACGTCTTATTTGATATACAATTTGATTTCCTTCGATCAATAGGGTGTTTACTTGACTCCATGCCCAATGGTGTTTTTATTGATCTGCATTTAGTCTATTTCTCTTATTTTTTTTATATTTCCATCTACTTGATCCACCTTCTTTCAAAACCCAAAACACATCCTTATTTATAAAATTATTGCAATAATTGAAGATATGCTAGGCTTGACCCTATAGAAATCTAGGGACAACTTCTAGCACTAACACCTTTTGGCTTCGTTGTCAGGGACAGAGACACGAAGTATTTATCCCTGGGAGAATGACAACGATCAGATCCACTTCTTGATGGTGAACAGGAAGGGGACATATACATGACTGCATATATTTCACCATGGTGACTCCACTATCTAAATATTAATAGGCGACTCCACTGGATCCAAGCATGGAAGCCATTTTGGCTCAAATGTTTTATTTTTATGATTTTTCAGATGTCATTGGTTTTCCAAACCCAATTCCTAGTAGATCTGAATGGGAAGGTACCCTTCCTACATTTAAAGGCGGAGATTGGGAGGTTCCAACTGAGCATCTGCTAGATTTTTATGAGTTTATTCATGAACGTCAGATTGTGCATGAGGATGTCAAGATCAATCTTTTCAGATACTCATTGAAGGGAGCAACCCTTGACTAGTGCAGATCTCTTCCAGCTTCAAGTATTAACTCATTGGCAAGTTTTCATAATGCTTTCAATATATTTTGTCAAGAAGATTTTTCAGCTGAAAGTCTTTTTGAAAATTGTTGTGATGAATTTGATAAGCATATCCAGCAGAAAGAAAATGCTTCTTTTGATTGCAAGAATGAAAATCATGTTGTTGAGGAAGATTTTCCAAATCTAATTGATAATAGGAAAGATGACTGCATAGTTGTGGATGCATTAGATTTTGTTTCTGATGCACCTGTTGTCTTAGATATGAATGAAAAAATAGTTGAAGAAGAGGTCTTTCCTCAACTCCTTCAAGTGGATTCCTATGATATGTTGTTACATGTGATTAAGGAGGAAAATCAAGAGGCTTCTCATCAAGAACATATATATGAGGCAGCATATGGCAATGTTAGATTTGATCAACAAATTTATGAGAACATTCTGCCCATTTGTCATGTACAGTCAGAACCAGTTTATGGCAGCCATCTATCAGAAGGGGAAACAAAGTTTGAGTTGCAAGCAGAGGTAAACCTGTTTGGTTGTTCATCTATTTATTTCTTCTATGATCCGGTAGCCATTTATATGGAATCATATTTCTCAGAAGATTTCAACCTTGCAAAGTTTTAAATCAAAGAAGATGGTGGCTGTAAATATGTGTTACAAGTTAAAATTGTGTTACACACAATGAAGTTTCTTTGATCTTATTCTGCATGCAAGGAGTTTCTACAGTCAGCTGGATGTTATCATGGTTTCATTGAAAACATGATTTCACTTGATCAAGTGATGGTGTAATTGGTTAGAAGTAGGGCAGGCAATAAGCTCTCTTCTTGAGCATTTGTTTTTACAGTTTGCATAGTGTAATCAGGTTTGCAACATGAAGTTTGGTTTTAGCATTCTGTTAAAGTTTGAATAAGTTGCAGAATTTTGGGCCTGATTAGAAATATCTAACCCAATGGACTAGGCACAACACAGAAGAATGCAAACGTTTGCAGAGACAAAAGTTTGTAGGTTGCATTGCACAGATGCACAGAGGAAAGGCACATTTGTTTGCTTGTTCTTGATGCCTCATAGGGAGAGAATCACCCCCCAGAAGGAGCCAATGTTAGTATCTAGATACTAAATTTTCAATTTTTCCTTGTTGCAGGAATGGAGTTATTCCCATAGCACCGAGAAGTGTTGTTTCTGAACACTGGTATTGCATATGCCAGAAATAGTGTTGATATTTTAACTTACATTGTTGGAGGGAGGTATAGGAAGGGTACTTAATGATTACTCTAGAAACGTTATTGGCTGGAAGCCAATATCCAGGACCTGCCATCAAATACAACACAATTTAGTACCTACTACTACTAGCCACACAACACAACAGTCGTGATAAAGCACCAACACATCATAGTCTAAACCTACAATAGGCTACAACAAATCACTGCTCAAATTTCCAAACCATTTGAAGAGAAGATGACTGATTCAACTCGATGGAGCATTTACATCACAATATCTGTCACTCTGCTGGCCTATCTAGATGCAACATTCATTAGTCAATGACTTTGTTTCCAGGTGTCCATAGGCAGCATTTCTAAGCATCGAGCTACCTTCCAAATAAACCATGTATAAATTCAACACGAGTCTTCATAGTCCGCGCAAGTCACAAGGAGTAAAAGTTTGGGTTTGGTCATCGGGCCCTACCTTACAACAAGGCCACTAAACATACCAAAGCCACATTGTATTCCAAGTCAACAACATATGCCAAGATGCCATTAGAAGAAGCTAAATGTTTGAGACTGAATCCGAGTTTCGTGGCGTGTTGATTGCACAGATGTCAAATGGAGGCAACAATCGAGTAGACCCAAACCTGCAAATTCGAGTTAAAACTCCGATGCCATGTGTAAAGGACGACATCTTATGTGTCCATGAGATATTGCGTTGGGTTCTAAATAGCTCTCATCATAAAACAGTGCGTCATCGGGTCTCGGGAAGGTTTATTATTATGAAATTAAACTATTTTAATTTCTTGAACACGAGATCAGAGTTGGAATGCACAGTCCAAGCATTTCTTAAAAACCCGGATTGGGATATACGACCATTATTCCATTTCGTCCAGGTATCATTGCTCTGAGATTGACTAGTGCTAGGAAAGTGAGATGGCTCTCAAACAGTGACAATAGGGACCGATACTATGCATACAAAACTCTCTATAAAATTACAAAGGTGGTAAGAGAAGATATCATTATTTTGATTCTCTCCCGAAACTCTCAGCAGACTCAGATCCTAATGTACAGAGTTTTGCATATATTTTGGAGAGACTTGTTAAGGAGAATGTTATGACTGTTGCTGCAGAAAGGGACACCTTGCTTCCAGGTTTATGGCAGGCGTAAGGGAGAGCGAAGACGCAACAATGCACTTCGCCAAGTTTGGCAGCCTTTCCTTTGATAGAGAATCCATTGCAGTGTTCAGAAAATGAGAAGATTCATTGATTTAGAGGAGCACATGCATGGAAACTCATTATAGATCTCCAACTTTCAGAAGATGAAGACCCAATGCTAAATTTTCTTGATGAACCTACATATATAGATTGTCATTGGGGAATACGAGCTATAAAATGACAGGTAACTAAGGAGACAACATCACCATCTTCATCCAAGGAACATGACTGATATACAGGGGTACACTTCAACTTTGTGAACATTTTTTGTCTACAGTAAAAATGTCATATTCGGATATATGGTTTATATTTCCATAACTATAAAATAGAGGATGTATATCTTCTTTCTTATATTATTCTCAGTTTTGTTTCTGAGCAAGTATAGCAAGACATGATGATCAAAGTATCAACCAGAGAAAGGCTACATAGTCAATAATCAAATCAGTACAAATCAAAGGAGCTTATCTATTGAAAACAGGAGGAAAACACCATCCATTAAGAGCAGTCATGTTCATTATCTATCGATGGTATCCACAAGTAGCAATATTCAAGTGCAGATCCAGAGTTTTGATGCAAATATACATGTGACAAATTATTAATGGTAACAGAGTACATCTGGCAGCAGACTAGTTTGAAGATCCATATGTTCAGGAAAAGATCAACAGTTCTTTAAGGCATGAATTAAGTAGTCAAATGATAGTATCATATTTGGGACACTTGGCAACAATGAATCACCAATCAAAGCCCAACTCCAGATTCACAATAGGGGATTCAATTAGTGATTTTAGGCAACAATTGGGCATTTAAGCTATAGTTGAGATTCTCAAGGCAGAAAATCAACAGACAAATGGCAAATCCATCAGCAACCTTAGCTATTCGAGACTTTAGCAACCAATTTTAGTTTTGAGTTTGTTTCTATTAGATTTTGTTGTTAGATTAAAGATTTTTATTGTATTTTACCAAACACATTTTATTCAAGATAGGCCTGGTAATATGCCTATTTAAGGAGAAAGTTGTAATAGAACAAGGGGGAGGGAAGGAGCCCTAGAGGATAAGGCCTGAGAAGATATTGATGAAATAACATCTAGTTTGAGTTATTGTAAGCCTGAGAGCATTGTATTTCTGTGATCACTTCTGACATTGGAGATCTATGACATTTATTTTTATCAGATCATGATTTCTCTCGTTTAAACATTGTTTTTCCATCTTCCTTGTTTTACATTCTGTTTTTTGTCTTACTTGGAGGAATTGCAGACATTGAGATTCAATGGTTGCTCATGGATGATAGATTCCCGAGCGGTAAATATTTTTCCGTGACTGCCTATTATCCGTGTGTTTGTTTCAAGTACCGTTGCATCCATTTGACAAAGAGAATCTCAGTTTGATGAGGTGTTCTACTTTTCATTATTCCCTATTCTTCTACCCATTCACATATAAACATCTTATCTGATATACAATTTGATTGCCTTCGATCAACAGGGTGTTTACTTGACTCCATGTCCAATGGTGTTTTTATTGATTTGCATTTAGTCTGTTTCTCTTATTTTTTTTCTATTTCCATCTACCTGATCCGCCTTCTTTCAAAACCCAAAACACATTCTTATTTATAAAATAATTGCAATAATTGAAGATATGCTAGGCTTGAGCCTATAGCAGTCTAGGGACAACTTCTAGTACTAACAAGAACCATCATAAAACAACTTTTATTTGTCCTTGGGGCACATTCGCTTATCGTAAGATGCCTTTTGGCCTGAATAATGTTGGAGCCACTTTTCAGTGGGTCATGTCTTTTTCTTTCCACGACCTTAAAAATATATTTGAGGATTATCTTGGTGATCTATCATCACGCTCTTGCAAGAGATATGATTATCCCACACACCTCTAACTAATCTTAGAACGATGTCAGTACTATCGGATTCGCTTGAATCCTAACAAGTGCAGTTTTTGCGTGATGTGATGTCATGTCTTAGGTTTTATTGTTTTGACAACAAGGATCATGGTTGATCCTCTTAAGGTTGAGGTGATATTTCAATTGCCTCCCCTGTGCACAATACCCCAACATCAGAGCTTACACGGGAAAGCGAACTTTCTTCAATGATTTGTCACGAACTACACTGAGATCACTAAAGGGTTTATGCGCCTATTTAAAAAGGGAGTCCCTTTATGTTGGGATGAAGCCACACAACGATTTTGTGAAGTGTTGAAATGTGCCCTTATGTCTTCCCCTCTTCTTTGGCCTCCCAATTATAACATTTTCTTGTTGTACTTGGTCGCTGCAGAGTCCACCATCAACATCGTCTTGGTTCATGAGGACAATATTCTCGAGGAGAATGTTATTTATTACCTGAGTCGAGGCCTGGTTGGGTCAGAACTCAACTATTCCCATGTTGAGAAGCTTTCTTTGGGAGCAGTGCATGTTTTCTAGTGGTTCTGTCATTACATTCTGCTTCGCAAGACCACCGTCATTGCCATTGTGAACCCCTTTCAATATGTGTTGACATGACGAGTCATTGGCAGAAAGATCAATAGATGGATTGTAATCCTATAGGAATTTAACTTGGATTTTGTTTCCATGAAATCCAAAAATTTGTTGGTCTTTGCGGAACTGATTTCAAAACTTACAGTCGAATCAACTGATGTCATGCCCAAAGAATCCCCTATCAAAGGAGTTTTTTTATGATCGCATCTTCGAACCCCTGGTATGGAGATATAGTATTTTGTCTCCATACTTTGAAGTGCCTTGTTTCTGCTTTCCATGATGAGCATTGACAAATTCGCCATTAGGAATGAAACTATATCATACTCTATGACACTTTGTATCATCGAGGTGTAGATTGCATTCTTCACCGATGCCTTATACATGAGGAAGCAGAGCTTGTTCTTAATTACTACCACACTGAAGCATGTGGTGGTTATTTTTCTTTGTTGGAAACAACCCAAAATATTCTACGTGCCGGTTACTTTTTGCCTATGTTAATCAAATATTGCATTGAGTCAGTCAAGAAGTGCCACCTGTGTCAGATATTCCCTTGGAATATGCAGGCACATCCTGCTCCCATGTTTCTTATCATTATTGTTGGTCCTTTCACTAAATGTGGGATTGACTTTACTACATTTCACCCGATTTCAGCTAGGAGGCATCGTTACATCATTGCAGTGGTAGACTACTTCACAAAGTGGGTCGAGGTTATGGAAATTTTTAACAACGATGGAGAAACAAAGACTCTTTTCATTTTTAGCCATATAGTAGGCAAGGTTTGGCATCCCGAAGGATATTTTCACTAACCATGATAGTCACTTCCAAAAAAAAATGATGATTGAGTTAACATCAAATCTTCGGTTGAGTCAAGAACATTCATCACCCTACTACCCACAAGCGAATGGTCAGGTTGAAGCTATGAATAAGTCTCTCAATAATATTATTCAACGGATGATCAATTCTACCAAGTCAAATTGGCATTTGATGTTGTACTCAAAATTGTGGGCCTACCAAACATCTGCAAAGAATGCCACCGGTTTATCACCTTTTCAACTCGTATACGGGATGGAAGCAGTCTTGCCTATTGAGTGTCAGATCTCATCTTTAAAGTTGGTAGTGGAGTTACTACCAGACACTTCACCACTTGAGGAACGCCTATTATATCTTGAGCATCTTGATGAGAAAATTTGTGATGCAGCCTCGACCAATGAGGCTCATAAGGAACGAGTGAAGTGTCAAAATGATCAGTATGTTTATCCTCGGATTTTCTCTAAAGGTGATCTTGTCCTGGCCTATGATCAATACAAGGATCCCCTAGGGGTAGGCAAGCTCAAACCCATGTGGTTCAGACCTTTCATAGTGAAAGAGGTCATAAAGAAGGGCACTTACCGTCTGGTTGAATTTGAGGGAAATTCCTTGGCGAAGCCTAGAAATGGGCTATACCTAAAGAAGTATTACTCTTAGGTTGGTCTCCTAGGTGACTTCTTGTACATATGTATAGTTCTTATACATTTTTTTTGTCTTTTTTGTTTTATGGACGTGTCATTATTTATGTCTATTTTTTCACTGTGGCAGATTTCAAGTGAATCAGAGGCGTTATTTGGGTTCACGGACAGTGCTAGCCAACACACTCGGAGGCTTTCTTCCACATCTTGGGTGATTTACACACCTGAAGGCCATTTGCTATCTTCTGGAGGTATTTTTCTAGGTGACGCCAAAAAAAAATTCATCGAGTATAGCGCAATGATAGATTTGCTTCATGATGCTTTGTTGCATGGCATTTCTCACCTCCGAGTCTACTTATATGCTGAATTGTTTGTCCCCCAGTTAAATGGAGTTTACCTCGTTTATGATCCTACTTTTCACTAACGTTTCCTTAGGGTATGTCTCTTAGAACGTTACTTTGATTACATTAGGTATATCCATGTTCCTAGGAGATTAAATCAAATGACAGATACTCTATCTAATTAATTATTAGATTGGCATGTTGCACACACATAAAAAGAAGTGCACACATACACATGTAAATACATTTGTAAAAAATGTGATCCATAAGACGAATAAAGATGTAAATATGTGTGTGTGTGTGTGTGTGTGTGTCAAAATGTCATGAGTACATAGGTGGGTGTGAATGCCTCAAACAATAAGGTTTGGTATACATCACGGGGCTTATGCCCTCAAAAAATATACAAAGGTGCCCTCGGCAGATAATAGTCTATCCTATCTAAGCTCGAGGCCTATTGGCCCTGCCGTAGTGAACGACGATGTTATAAACATGTTGGAAAAGCTGGACCCAAGTTCGTGGCACCCCCACTACATGAGGCTACATGGAAGGCAGGAGATCCTCGATCTCAACCATAGGAATCATACGAGTGAGCACGGTGAGGTTGTTCTCCACCCGCCTTAAAACTCTCTCATCCTCTTTGGCTGGAGGTCCCCCTACAGTTGTTGGTCCACTGACTGTTGTTGGTCCCACCTCTAGTCGAGGACATCGTCGAGTCCTTGTGATGTACTTCAAGCACACAGGTCCCACATCTGTACATAACAGATACAAAATTCAATACTCTGATACATATAAAAATGATATATATATAAACAATTAAAAATTAAGTAACTTTAAAAAATATGTTACCTAACTCTCCTCGCTCCTCTCCAGGAGGCACGGGCATGTCCGGATATCTGGAAAATTTGATTCCAGCATAGGGGTAGTCCTCTATCAGTGGAATCTAGCGTTCCCACCAGTCAAATAATTTTTCATCAAAGGCCTCTATGGTCCTCCCTCCCCCCTGTCGTGGCAGCGGTGTTTCCCATCTACATATTGTTGGGAAGGAGGCCACCTGCCCCTGTACAGTCTCTTTAAGGCTCAGACTAGGCACTCCTTCTCGAAGAATGAGAAAATGATAGTGCCAAAACATAAGTTCTTTTTGTTGCGCTCTCAACACTCTCTCAACTGCCTCTTCATGCATGTGAGCATGGTCATACTCCAGTTGTATATATGTGCCTCCTGGCACTGAATAAAACAATGCATGTGTACCCTAGAAGCATGGTGAAGAGCCACGAATCCAGTAATCCACCCAATAATTAGTAAGATCACTCTCAATGACAAACTGGTGATCTTGTGACTGGTCACTTGAGAACCTACCTTCTCGGTGTCGGCCTCACAGTACATCCTAATGTAGTTCTTGATGTTAAAAGGCTCAGGGGGAAATGTCCACAAATTGACCGGTTCCCCTCTCCTCAAGAGGCCATTCAAGAAGTAAATATCCTCAGTCGTTGGAGTCAACGATTGTCCCTCTATCATGAATTCGTCTGCATCTATATGTCATAAGTCAACAAGTGCATTCATTATCCTGGGTTGTGCCCTCATAAATGGACATCGGAAGAAATTCCACAGCCCTCAGTGTTTCAATGTGACAACAGAAGCAAGGTCCTCATCGACTAGTACATCAATTTCCTTGTGTTCCCTCTCCCTCCAATGGACATACATCCTATTCCATGGAAGATAAAAAGGGAGTTAGCTCTTCAATTTTAATTTTTTTCAAGCCTTTTGAGGGTGTATGCGGGTTGTTTTGGCCATAGTCAGATATGTACGCTGACAGACTATTTTATGCCTACGTATTGTTGGCCCTTGACCAATTTTTGGGAGATCCTTGGTCAGGTTTGACCTATTTTGGTACTTTGACAGACTGTCGAAGGAGGAGTGAAAGACGAAGTAGAGATCGTAGGATCTCGTCCCCTTTTTGGGTCCTTTTTGGGATTTGGGATTATGTAACGGGTATGGGGATGTTAGCCCATGGGTTTACCCATGTTTAGGCCTATTTTGTAAAGTATAAATAGATGTCTAGGCAATGTAAGGAGAGACATGAATATAGAGATATTTGTGTGATATTGAGCTAAGTGCTAGTGATTGATCTATGTGATCAAAGGATTGTAAGTTCTCTGTGCATACTGTGTGAAGCTTGCAAAGTTGAGTGCAAGTGATTGTAGAACGCTTAGCGTTGTATCCTAGCTCGAGGAAGGAGGATCTTGCGAGGTGCGTGCATATCTCCTGTCCTATGTGGAGTAGGATTTTGATGCTATGTGCATGTACAAATCTTGACTGAAGATAATAAAGAAGAAGAGTTAGTGGAGGTAGCCCCAGGGTGGGGGTGAACCACGTATATGTTGTGTTTCTCTGCTTTGTGCGATGTGTTTATGTGTTTATGTCTTTACTTGCTAACTATTTTGATATAGATAGATAGATCTATTTATGCTTTGTGTTAACGATATATATGAATGTTAGATCTGAACTATGTGAATGTGCTTAGTGATTGAATCTACTAGATCCAATCTACCTCTCTATGATAAGTGTTTAGCTACATCAGATCTGAATGAATGATGTGATGCTCTATTTTATCTGTGGAGTAGAAAATGGTCAAATATTGATGAACTGTCGGTGCTAAGTGCTTTGTTAAGTGTTAGAATCACATATATGTGTCCCAGCTAAGGTTGCAGACATCTGAGTCCTGCAACCACCCTTGCCTCTACCTTGGGTGAGACTTCATCTGCTTTGCAGGTGTTTCCTAAAGGGCCGATAGTTAGGGTTTTGTTGGTGTGTTGTTGTAGCATTGAACCCTGGGTTTTCCCCTGTGCCAACAAATGGTTCCATTGCCAGGACCTGAAACTACGATTGCTAGGAACTGAGGCAGAAGAAGCTTTGTGCAAAGACCTGACTTGAAATAGTTATTGTTGGGAATTGAGGAAGAAGAAGCTTTGTTCAAATATCCGACTTGAAACTGTGAAATATCTGTGCGTAGATCTATTGCCCTAGTGCACATCATTCCACTTGACCTGTTAAGCTCTGTGCCAAGAAAAGAGGTCAGATTTGAATAAAAGAGGTAATATCTGGGAGCTCTGTGCTCTGATAAAGGTAAAAATGTGAAAATTTCTTGATCTGAAAGATTTGTGCTCTATATAAGTAAGATAAGTGGAAATTTTTGTTTCAACAGTATGGATCTAGGTATGTTTGGTAGATTTTGTCCTAGCTTGAAAACTAGGGAACTAATAGATGAAAGAAGGTTTGACCTGTGTAGATCTGATAAGAATAGTGAAAGATATGTTATACCTATGCATAGAAAGAATATTTGGACTAACAAGTGGATGCAAGATCCTAAAACAAAATGTTTGCAGGTTAGCTACCATGATGCTAGCACACAGTATAGGAAAGGTTGGGAATCATTGAAAAGAAAGAGAGGATTAACCCTCTGTTACAGTTGCAGAAAACCAGGACATATTGCTAAGGAATGCCTTGGGAGAAGACCTCGTTGTCTTTGTTGCAAAGCTATGGACCATGAAGTATTGGATTGCCCTAGAATGATTGTTAATCTTGAAGGAATGAACATGAGACAAGAAAACCCTAAGGCAGATCCAAAAACTACGATTATGGTAGAACCCCAGAAAGAATCAAAGAAAGTATTTCTACAGATAAAAGACACCCTAAATGACCACCAACATTTCATCTTATCAGAGATCTTCAAAGAAAAATCATGCATAGAATCAAGAATAGGAGACTTCGACATTGACTCTATTCTAGATGAGGAAACACAGGTGAATATCATTACAGAAAGAACTTGGGAAGCTATAGGAAGGCCTGTTATGATTACTTCATTAGGAGGAATAGGACTAGTCAAAGGAAAGATGATAAACCTATGGGGAAAGCTCACCCAGATACCTATGAATTCTAATGGGACTTCGACATAGAAGGATTTTGAGATTGTTAAATTTATTGAGAATAGCACCCCATTTACCATGTTACTAGGAAAACCTTGGCTTGAAAGAGATCAGGCTAGAAGGAAGGAAGAAGAAGAAGTTTTAGAGAAGAAGAAGCAAGAGTTAAATGATTTCATGACTAGAAGGATCGCACACTTGATTGAACAAAAAAAGAATAGATCAAAGCTATTTAACACCAGAGAGACAGATGTCGAAGTTGCAAGAACACTAGAAGACCCACAAAATATTGAAGTACCTATTCCAGATAAAGAGGAAGTATCACCCTCGAATCTTAGGAAAGAATCTCAACAACACAAAGTAACTATGCCAAACACAGATAAGAATCAAAATGGAAAAAGGAATACCAAGACGAAGCTCACTGGAAAGAAGGCTAGAAAGCTAAGTAAGAAGAGAGCTAAGATCGAAAAGTTACAGAAGGTTCCAGAGGGAACTTCACAGAGGGAAAATTTGCAAAATTGGAGCTTCGTCGGGATAGTAGAACAACGTCACATGCCACTTCACCAGGGTGAAGCAATATAGTCATTGGGATCAATATAAACGTTAGGCTGACCCTCCGAACGGGTAGAAAGGCATTTATGGTTCACCACCAGACTATTGGACTGTGCCATAACAGACATAACAGAATTAATGAAGGTTTCTCACCCGTTGCAAGATATCTATTGCCAAGTTATCTATTTATGTCATCGCTCCATGCAATGAGAACACTTTTTCTAACCGTGAATCTGAGCCCGCAGACTCATTGATTTTACACAATGATCATTGCGCTATTTTCCTCCATCCCATTGCAGTGTCTAAGTTACTCCTCGAACCTGATATTTCCAACCCTAAGCTTGTATATCGGACGAGTTCAGTACTGTAGAGAAAGTTGTCGAAGAAGTTCTCATCGACCTCATGACTGAATGCAAAATGTCGATGTCTGCAGGTATACAAGTGTCATCGACGAGAGGACTGCAAGCCTCTCCATCTACTGCTCACAAAGCTGGATCATCCCGACCCTTAACAGAAAAGAGAACCAAGCACAAAGATGACCTATCAAATGTGAAGTTGATTCCAACCATATTGCCCGATTACATCCCACCTCTGGTTGGTGTGGTTCCAAGAGATTTTGAGTACACCATGGTCACTATGTACCTCCCGGATGGGATACGTGCAGTTCGAGTAGAGCAGGATAAGATCATATCATTGAAGTTTAGCGACTTCAATCTCAGGGATCGCAAGATCTATGGTATGCTCGCCCTATACAAGTACCTAACCAGAATGAAGGGGAAGAATTCAAAGATAATTCCCTAGCCATGGACGATGAACCTCGCGCAGTCCAACTTGTTGAATGTCATGAAGATCCCACACTTCAGAAGACACCAGGAAGTCAATGCATGTGTCAATATGCTACTATCGTGTTACCATGGCAGATACTTATGGCTAGACCATTGTATTACAGTTGATCCAACGCTGATCCATAGGATCACATGACTAAGTATGCAAGGACCCAACCCATAGGACTTCTACCCAGGAAAGGCCACAGATTGTGTGCTAGCATAGAATATCAAGGATACATACGATGATGTTGAGAAGGGAACAAGAGGCTATAAGGTAGCTTCCATCTAGAGTGGTGCATTGCACCTAGCATGTCAAATGACAGTTGGAAAGTTAGTAATGAAGAACCGACCTACGCAGGCCACCGGATTTGTTTTTGACCTCGCAGGGAAGTGCACGGAAGTCCTACAGATGAGCTGGGTGAAGTACCTAGTTAACCAATTGGAACTAGACTGCCGAGAAGCACAAGATCAAGGTTATGAATTTCACATCAGCTAGCTCTTGATCCTCGTTGCATTTGTTTAATGGGAGATTCCAGAAGGTGCGACCTTCCCATACATAGATTCATTTGAACCACTTGATGCAAAGTTCGCTACCCTTTGGTATTCAAGTGATATGAACAAACAGTGGCAATAGAATGTTGTGTTTCATACATATTACCTCCATCTAAAGAGAGCCATCGAAGCTGAGCCTCGCATGACTTTGAAAACCTTACAAAGGTTCCGACCCCTGATGAATTTGAGCACAGATCGGCACTTCATCTACATTACAGCGCGAGCAGATGAACATAACTAGAAACTCCATACATATTATAAACTTACAGAAGAATACCTTGAGGAGATCACTAAGGAATGGTCCACTGACCTCCTTATCCTAGCCAACCCTGCAAAGATATATGATATTGACAGCCCAGGGGACACTCATAAAGAACAAAATACACCTAAGAAGACTGAGGAGATCCAAAATTTAAGCAACACCTCAGGAAATACTGCTTCAGTGTCACCTGATCGAGGGGGTGATGACGAAGTAGAAGCTGAAAAGAAGCCAGATGAAGTAACACCTCCCAGAGATGAGGTTGACCCCTTGAAGAAGAGGAAGGTTTCCACCCTAAAACCTTCTTCCCATAAGAATATGAAAGCCACCATGACCAAGATGCAGACTATCCTCACCTCTGATGATTTTAACTTCATCATAGAAACCCTGAACGACACTTCACTGGAAATAGCAGAGAAACAAGAAGCCAAGAAGAAGAAATATATGAGAGAATTGGAGTCAAACTCCAAGGGGTACAGAAGGCCTTTTAGTCTAGCCGTGCAGTCTCCACTGTGCCCCTGCACTCAGGAGAACCAGAGTTGGGAGATGAGCCAGCCCAACTCCACAGACTAGCTAATACAGTTGAAGCTCACCTTCGACGAGCACAAGAAGAAACCAAACAATCCACCCAGGCCTTGAAGCAAGTTCAAGGTGTACTCGTAGAACAACACAATGCTGCAGACCAAGAAAATATTTCTCTCCAAGCGAAGTTCGATGAAGAAAAAACATAGATGAAGCAAGAAAAAGAACAGTTTCTCGTGGAGCAACTCGAAGTGAAAGAAGCAGTCAACAGAGCACTTCCCTGTTTGATAGTATTAGAAATAAAGGCAAAGGACCGAGTCATGCCAGAAGTAGAGCAACTCACAGAAGCTATCCAGTAGCTACATCAATGCATAGAAGACTTAGAGCTCCGCACAATGCCCGAGACTCCGCAGGATGTAAGGGATCAAAGAGAAGCAACCGCCTGGAAAGCAGTTGAATGGATAAAGGCCCTTGCCATGGAATCCAAGAAGTTGAGTAATTGCAGTGACCAGACGTATGAGCAACTCAGTAAGAACCCAAAATTGTAGGCACTAGAGTCACAGCTCCAGGAAGCAAAGGAACAAGAAGAGACAATACAGGCACAGTTGAAGCCCCTGCCAGCTGTGGAAAGCATGAAGCGATCCCAAGAGCAGATCCACTACAAGATACCAGATATATAAAATATGCAGAATAGAGATGAAATGCTAGAAATGACAGAATGACAGTAAAATATCCAACATAATCTTCACAATACACAGAAATGATATACGAAATAGCAACAGAAATAGCACTTTGATTCAGATAGCAATTTTCACAGGCCTCTTCGAGGGGGAAACCTCCAGTCGAGTAGCACTCTGTTACAATAATATCCAAGCTAGGGTTCTCATACCCTCGCCTCTTATTTATACTAAATATGTCTATTAAGAGAAGCATCTAGAGGAAGATCCTTCTAGAAGCAGAATCTTCTATTAGGTCTTCTTACATCCACCTTATTCTATTTTATTGAAAGGC
>SNQJ01S0017424.1:0-23758 GCA_010110895.2 Picea sitchensis
ATTTTGACTTTGTCACTACCTACCAGATGTTGGGCACAAACATATTTGTCACTGATTTTCATCTATAGGATGGGTTGTTGTGTCATCTGGGCCATCTATGTGTTCCATCAAGCGAGTGAGAAAAGATAATGTGGGAAGCTCACTACAATCAGGTGGTAGGGAACTTCAGCGTAGAGAATACAGTGGCAGTGTTGCAACAACATTTCTATTGGTTTAAACTCTAATATGATTTTAGCAAGTATATGAATTCCTGCACAGCCTACGCCATTGCCAAACCGGACATTAAGAAATAAGGCATGTACACCCCTCTTCCTACTCCTGACAAGCCCTAGGAATCCATTTTAATGGACTACATGCTGGGCCTTCCTTCAACCAAGCAGAGAAATGACTGTGTTTTCATGGTTGTTGATCGATTTTCCAAGATGGCAATTCTGGTCTCCTGCAAGAAGAGCATCACAACAGAGGCCACTGCCAAGATATTCTTCGAACGAGTGTGGGTACATTTTAGGATACCACAAACCATCATCTTTGATTGGGACAACCGATTCATCAACACATTCTGGTCGAGCCTATGGTTATGGCTGGACACCAAGCTCACCAAATCCACAACCTTCCACTCCCAAACGAATGGTCAAACCGAGGTCGTCAACAGGATGATCGTGCATATTTTGTGAATGTACAATTCCAATAATCCACGCACATGGAATGAGAGTCTTCCCTATGTTCAACACAGTTACAACAAATCCATACATAGCTCAACTAGCCACAACCCATTTCAAGTGGGGTTGGTATTTCAACCATTGGGTCCCATGGATGTTGCACTACCCCTTGCGCCCACATAGGAAGAAACATCCCATGCACAAATTGAATTCGACAAAGGCACCTGGTTCATTGAACGAATCCAACATATCTGCCAACAAGTTCAGGATATTTTTCAGAAGTCCAATGCTAAGTACAAGCAACGCCATGATCAACATTGAGTTCCACACAAGTTTCAGGTGGGAGATAAGTTTGGTTGCACTTATAGAAAGAACGCCTTTCAGGACCCCATCAGAAGCTTCATCCACTCCGCTATGGACCTTATACCATCACCAAATATTTTGGTGAAAATTATTTTGAGTTCAATATTCCCCCCTTCCTTGGCTTGCACCCAGTGTTTAATGTGGACCTCCTTCAGCCATACTTTACACCATTATTGGACACCTCAAAGGTATAAGAAAAGTTGACATCAATACAACGCAACCCTGACTGCATGGAATAGGAATCCACTGATCAGATCATGGACACACAGGTCAAGGGTACTTTCCAACAAAATTTTCATCTTTATCGTGTTGTCAAAGTCGGGCAGCTCTTGCACTAAGGCAAGTGGCTCACTCAGGGCCAAATTCAACAGAAATTTCCCCATCTGATGGGGGAACTCAATGCAATGGATACCATTGCTTCCTAATGGGGGAGTAATATCTAGGTGGATATCTTTGGCCACCCAGCTATTCCAACTAGCTCACATACATATTTCATCTTGGTGGTTTCAGTTTTCATCTTGGTAGTTTTTTCTAGCTTTTTGGGTCCTAAACTTCTAGGGCCGTTTTGAGGCCCTAAACCACGTTTTTTGGTCCCACCACACTCACACTAAGCATAAACTTAGAGTGTGACAACATAATGTGTATTCCTTGGATATACCTTTCCAACGGGCTACCGTGCACCTAAAACAAAGATTGTATGCAAAAGTTTCGACCCCGGGAAGTTGATGTACCAACTTACCCCAATGGGGCCCACATCAATTTTGGTGCTTCATCTCCTAGAGTTAGGTTTTTGGATGTCTAGGGTTTTGGCATTCATGTTTTATGTAAAAAGGCCTTTGGATCCTCATGGTAACAATCTTCTTGCAAATGAGCGTAGTCGTCACATCTATTCTCAGAGATAATCCACCACCATTCTAACAAGCTTGTTTCAATCTACATTTTACAGTTTCAACATATTTCTTATATAATAGAAGTCAAGTTTTATTGTATCTCTGTTATTATTCACTATGTCTATGTGTTAATATTATAGTTTTTTGTTTCATTTCTCTTCGCTCATAAATCTATGTCACTTTTTCAAGTTGTGATAAGTTAGCCTAAGTTTTTTGCTTGAGCTCTCTATGACATGATGAAAATTGAGATGAGGTTCATTGCGACTAGATAGAATGTGTCGCTTATGTAGGATTGATGTGGTTTTATTTCCATGCGCAATGAATCTTGTGTTGGAAAAATTTCTTACCAAAGGTTGATAGTGGATGTGTGGCATATATGTTTTGAATGATATGACGTTGATTGTGTTATCATAGTTTGAATCAATACAGTAGAAATTGACAATACCATCTACAAGGGATGGACATACCTGGATATTTAATCTAAATATGATAGATATCCACTGTAAACAAAATGAGCCACCTTCTATATTTCCTTTCTCATATGGCATTACCATGTTTATAAGATATTGTTCCAAACTTCCAAGTGTTGACATACTTTGTATGAGATTAGTTGGAAGGTGTTGATCCAGGTAGTCAAATTCCTTTTTATTGCCACTTATAATCGCATTGCATCTGACGGATTGCACAATGTAAAGGTGCAAGGAGTGGACATCAAAATCCGTTGCTACAAAATAGAAAATTGCATTGAACAAACTATCTCCAAAATTATATGTACTAGTTATTGCTATGTCTAATCCATGAGAGTGCATATTATGCATAATTCATTTCCAATGGAATTGAAGGTATTTACAGATGAGGGACAAGTAAATATTAGATCCTCCAAGACTGCATAAAGATAAAAATTTTATAGAGCAATGGTTCGTAATGACCACTAATAGGATTGGCATCATGGAACAAGATGCAAAATGGATCTCTAGATGCGGTTTTGTTGAATAAAAGATATCTTCTTTTTCTTGTTAATGACAAAATTCTAATTGATATATTTAGCCTCTTGGATAGCCACCATATAAAAAATGTATCTCCCCATAGTCCTCTCTCATGTGGAGGTAGGATTTCATATGCATATAATCACATCTTTAAAAGATACCTATCGACATCATGAATCCCATGCAACTTATAAAGAAAATCAGATGCCAATTCGTATTGATATGAATCTAATGCCTCAACATTGCCATTGTGTAAACAAGTCAAGAAGTGATCTATCAGTCAGTTTCAAAACTCAATTGAGGAAAAACGGAAGTGCAAGAAAACTTGAAATGCATCAAAGAGGCAATCTCCTGCAGTATATGAAAATGCATCTAATCTAAAAAGGTCATTGTTACGCAATACATGGTCGATGTTGTCACATACAGTGTAGTGTGCATTCAATTGATAACATTCAACATCTATTACTTCTTCCATATTTTAATTTATGATTTTCAAGTTCTTTCTTAGTTATGTTCGGATAATATGCAAGTAGTAGAAAAGATAAATTTAGTTTCGGGAGTGCACACCTAGTTTGTTGTGTATCCTTCAACTTTGTCGGCTTCAAATTCAACACTTCATAGTTTCTATAGCATATGACTGAGAAGAAAAGTAGTAGATAGTGTTCAACCATATAGAATAGATAATTCAAACCAAACAATATTATAAACCATCATGTTGTTCAATATAAAGACTGAATTATGTAAAAAAAATTGAGTTTCCAATGTCAATTCACAGTATAGAACTTGCAAAAATATTGTATTTCCATTGTTTATGGAGTTTACATGATGTCAATTTGTTTACATGACAACAATGAAAATCCATTCATAATGTAGAAAAAACACCAACAATTGATATTCAAATGAGAAAAAATTAGTGCCAAGGATGGAATTTCATTAAAGCCTCTGTTTTGATCAATCATGATTGGTTGGTAGGCAATTAAGCTAGTAGGTGTAGAGTAGGGAAAAATAAAGCAAAGGAATAAAGAGTACATCATTGTATATAAGCTTCATGATTATAGGAAAGAAACTAGACCATTATATCCACATCAAATTTAAAATAAGTGCATAGAAAGGAGATTAAATGCAAGGAACCCAATATCAATTCAGAGTTGATTAAGTTTTAATTGGCTAGCTATGCAGGACTAAAGAGAATTTTCTAAATGACAATGTGGAGAAATAATTTATTAATGAGGAACATGATATGAATGTGATTCAGACTCAATTATCCATAATTATTATATTAAGACATAATGCGTTTTCTCAGGTGCTATTCAGAAATCAACAAATTTAGAGCCATAAAATTTGGAATTTTTCTATACTCAATATAAGAATCTCCTTCTAAAGTCACATGCAAAACAACAACAACATAATAATTTCTAGTAGATTGAGGATGGAGTTGAACCTGTACCAACACTCTTGCAATGAACTATATGTAAGCTAAATGTCCTAACAAACTCTATATATGGATCACTTATTAAATAAACAAGTGTCCATTTACAATAAATGTTATCTTAACAATCTTCTAACTATACTCCTATTTTAGAGCCTACGATACGACACCTTTATAGAGTCATATCTTTTACAACAATAATCTATTTCTAAATGTCTCCATTTATTAATCAAATGTTCTAGATTATTAATTTAATATCCTAAATTAATAATCATTTTATTCTAACTTATTAAACTATGATATTTGTATTTTGGATTATCTAACAACCTTTATAGTAATTCCTCTAATAGCTTGAGGATGGGTTTGCACCTGTATCAACCTCTATAGTGATCCCTTTGGCTTGGATGTGGTTGCGCCTACACCAACCTCTACAGTAATTCCTCTAATCGCTTGTGGATAAGCAGTGAAAAACAATCCCTCAAATCCTCTCTCACAGTTCCTCCACTTTCATGTGATAATATTTTGTAACAACAATAATAACTTATTGTTAATGGATTCCTTGATATTTATTAATTTTCATAGAAATTTGGAGTTAAATGAACTACAAGAACCAAATCGCAGTGTCTTCAAATGGGTATTTTCAACAATATTAAAAAAGGTTGTCCATTGATTGAAGACATGGGTATTTGCAATAATCATAGAAAAGTTCCCCATTGGTTGAAGAAAATGATTTTAAATTCCAATTCAATTATATTCAATATATGTTTGAAACCATATTTCTATTAGAGTAATGAAAAAATCATTCCTTGGTAATTTTTTCATGTAACTAAATACAAGATGTGCAAACAAAAATAAATTAAAACCAATTAAATCCATTCTTCTATAATACAACCCCTTCTAAAACCAAGCATCCAACAATGTGTCTATGGAATGTGGATATAGTGCAAGTTATAAATCAGAAGTTTACTTGCATATTTGACAAGACCCACTCATAGTTTTGCGGCAACTTGTGAGAAGACACTCCTAGCACATACAATGTCCAGAAGGAGTGAGTATTTCATCGTCAACTAGTTTAAGATGTATTACACACTCTCCCTTTTCATGTTTGTGGAGTTATTCAACTACCTATTGAATACAATCTTTTCATGGTGGAAATTCATATTCTTTTTAAAGTGTGAATTTCGACATTCTTCACATTGCTAGTTTCACATGGTACACTATGGTTCCTATGATATCTGGTCAACTCAGCTGATTCAGTTTCTTCCATGGATGGAGGAATTTAGGTTCATTGATCTAGTGTTTTGTGGCCAATTGAATGATAAAACTAATTAATGATTGAACATTGGTTAATAAGTAAAGAACTTGAATATAATACAAAGGATTGTTATGGCTTGTCAATTGAGATTGAAAGAACTATAGGAAGCTGCATTTCATGTTCATTTCCAGTAGTGGTTCAACATGTAAGGTTACTAACTTCAATTTCCTCTTTGGAGAAAGCTTTGGTATGGTTTTGATTCACGAACAACCTCAAACCATTATCAGATAAAATGAATTTGAATTCACAAGATTTCATTGTTAATGGCTAGTTATGAATGTGAAGGTAATCCAATATTTTTCTTTAGCATGTTGGATGCAAAATTTATTTTAATTTTTTAATATCATAACATGAAATGTTTCTCTAACATATGGAAGTATGAAGTGCTAAGTTTTTTTGAGAAGGTATTGCATTGGAAAGAGAATATATTGCCAAGATGCAGGAAGAAACTCTATGGAACATTGATTTAACTTCCCCAAATGCTCTGAAAAAACCTGAAAAAGGACATAAAATTTTTGCTACTGACGAAAACCAAAATGTTTTCGATGATTAGGTGGCTAAACAAATGTGCACAATTTAGGAGTTGAGAACAAAGATTCATCCAGTCTCTTATAGGTCACCTTGTTGCTGGTGGTACACATTTTTGGTGTAGTTTCAAGTTTTATTTTAGAATTTGCAATCATTTTATGGGATATGCCTCTAGTGATTTCATCATGGGACTGAGGTTATTGGCTACATGATTTGTCACTACTTTCCTTTTGTCTGTGTATTTTGTTTCTGATCCGGATTTATGAGCATAACAAAATGAAACCATAGATTTATAATATTAACAAAGAGTCACAGTGATCAATAACAAAGATGCATTAAAAAATGACTTCTATTAAATAAGAAATATGTTGAAAACTGTAAAATGCAGACTGAAAGCAAGCTTGCTAGAATGGTGGCAGCTTATCTTTGAGAAGAGATGTGAAAACTACACTCATTCGCAAGAAGATGAGTACAATGAGGTTCTGAAGGACATTTTGCAATAAAAATGAATTCTAAAACCCTATACATACAAAAACCTAACCCTAGGAGATGAAGCGCCAAAAGTCATGTGGGCCCCGTTGGGGTAAGTTAGTACATCAACTTCCCGAGGTTGTAACTTTTGCATACGATCTTCATTTAGGGCGCACGATAGCTCGTTGGAAATATATTGATGAGGAGATTCATTTAGGGATATCAATTGAATCCTTTCACTATAATTGGGGTTTCTGATTTTGAAAAAATGTCATTTTGGCCCTGAAAATGGCCCCAAAAGTTTGGGAACCAAAAAACTACTAAAAATAGTAAGTTGCCAAAAAATTATTTTGATCCATTTGGAAAAGGTGGGTGGCCACCGAGATCCTCTCTGATCAATAAACCCCCCTTATGAAGCAATGGTATCCATTGCATTGAGTTCCCCCATCATATGAGGAAATTTCTATTGAGTTTGGCCCCGAATGAGCCACTTTCCTTGGTGCAGGAGCTGCCCTGCTTTGACAACCTGATAAAGATGGATCCTCTAATGGCTAGTGAACTTGGACTATATGACTACAATATGATCAGTGGGTTCCTTTTCCATGCAATCAGGGTTGATCTATGTTGGTGTCAATTGTTCTGTTATCTCTGAGGTGTCCAATAGTGCTGTAAAATAAGGCTGAAGGAGGTCCACATTGAACACTGGCTCAAAGACAAGGAAGGGGGGAATATTGAGCTCAAAATAATTGTCACCCACAACCTTGGTTATGGTGTAAGGTCCATAATGGAGTAGAAAAATCTTTCGATGAGGCCCTGTAATGTGTTCTTTATGCAAGTGCAACCAAACTTTGTTTCCCACCTGAAACTGGTGTGGCATTCATTGTTGGTCATGGAGCTTCTTGTAATTGGCATTGGACTTTTGGAAAATATCCTGAACCTATTGAAAGATGTGTTAGATCCACTCAATGAATCGGGTAGCTTTGTCAGCTCCAGTTGGAGCATGCGACGAGTGTGCTTGGGTGGCTGCAAGGGGTAATGCAACATCCATGGGACCCAATGGTTGAAATCCAAACCCCACCTGAAAGTGGTTGTGGTTGATTAAGCTATGTATGGCTCTATTGTAGCTATGTTGAACATAGGTAAGACTCTCATCCTAGGTTCGGGGGTGCTTGGAATTGTACATGTGTAGGATGTGCACGATCATCCAGTTGACGACCTCGGTTTGGCCATTCGTCTAGGGGTGGAAGGAAGTGGAATTGCTGAGCTTGGGGTCTAGCAGTGACCAAAGGCTCGAAAAGAATGTGTTGATAAACTATCTATACCAATATGAGATAATGTTTTTTTGGATCCCAAAGTGTACCCACACTCGTTCAAAGAAGAGCTTAGTATTGGCCTCCATTGTGATGCTCTTCTTGCAGAAAACCAGAATTGCCATCCTGGAAAAGCGATCAACAACCACAAAAACATAGTCATTTCCCTGCTTGGTTGACAAAAGGCCCAAAATGTAGTCCATTGAGATGGATTCCCAGGGCCTATGGGGAGTAGGAAGAGGAGTGTACAAGCCTTGTTTCTTAGTGGTCAGTTTTGCAATAGCACAGGCAGTGCAGGACCAGATATACTTGCTGACATCCTATTGAAGTTTTGGCCAGTACAAATGTCGCTGCAACACTTTCACTATCTTTTCCACATCGAAGTTTCCTACCACCTGACTGTAGTGGGAATCCAAAATTAGCTTCACTCGCTTGCTTTATGGAATGAAGAGATGGCCCAGATGGCACAACATCCTGTATTGAAGATGGAAATTAGTAACAGTTGTGTTTGTGCCCAACATCCATTAGGTGTTGGTGAAGTTAGGAGCTATATCATAGAGGTGGGTCCATTCGGAGGTCTCGTGGCCACAAGAATCTAGCACTGTGGTGAGTGCCATGACTGGAGGTCGACTGAGGAAATCAATGAATCGGTGGTAATTCCTATTTTATACTTGATGTTGAGGTGGAACTGTTGCAAATATGTGGACCACTTCAGATGGCAGTCATTATGCAATTTTCCTTGTGTCTTCGTGAATTGCAGTGGCTTATGATTAGTGTAGATTATTGTCTCCTTCTCAAGAATGTAATGCCTCCACTGGCGGAAGGATTACAAAATGGAGTAAATTTCTTTTTCGTAAGTAGGGTACTTACTGATGGAATCTAATAGTGTCTCACTATGATAGGCCACAAGGTGGCCGTCCTGAGTGATGACTGTGGCCATATCATATTCTGAAGAATTTGTCTCCATCTCAAAGGGTTGTTGCAAGTCAAGAAATGAAAGCACTAGGGATGACCACAAACACTGCTTTAGATCATCGAATGATTTCTTTTGGGATAGGCCCCACACAATTGTTTCCTTACCAACACCCTTGGTTATTTGGATGAGGGCCCATGCAATATGGGATAATCCCAACATGAACCTGTGATAGAAATTAGCAAGGACTAAGAAGCTTCGAAGCTCAGTGAGCGTGGTTGGGGCTAGCCAGTCATGGATGACTTGGATATTGGATAGATCAATATGCACACCATGCACATAAACAATGTATCCTAGGTATTGGACCCTGTCCATGCTGAGGGAGCCTTTTTCCAAGTTAGCATATAGCTTGTTCTACCATAGAGTGTGTAAAACCTATTGATTATGCTACAAGTGTTATGCCCAAGTCTTTTTGTAGATGAATATGTCATCCAGATACACCACCACAAAAGAATTAGTGAAAGGTCGAAAGATATCTTCCATCATCCTCATGAAATTTGTTGGGGAATTTTTCAAACAAAAGGGCATGACCATCCATTCAAAAATACCTTCTTTTGACTTGAAGGAAGTTTTCCATACATCTGTCTGTTCTATTAGGACTTGATGGTATCCATAATTTAGATCAATCTTACTGAAGTATTTTACCCCCTTGAATTTATCAAGGAGATTGTCAATTCGGGGAATCATGTACCGATTCCTGAGTATGATTTTATTTAAGGCATGGTAATCAATGCAGATTCACCAAGTCCCATATTTCTTCTGCACCAGCATGATTGGGATTCCACAAGGTGATGAGATGGGTTGGCTATGCCCCTTGTGGAGAAGTTCTTGGATCTTACACTTGATCTCCTCATTTTCTAGTAGAGAGTGGTGATATATTGGACCATTGGGTAGCAGTGCGTCGGGGGTAAGATCAATGGGATGCTTGACCTGACATAGCAGAGGTAGCCCAATAGGTGATGAGAAGATGTCTTTGTATTCTTCCATGACCTTATCCAATTTCTTTTGTTGCATGGAGAGGTTGACCGTGGAGGCGATGGATGTGGTTGCCACCTTTCGCTCACTCTGAGAGTAGATCATGAAGAAGAAAAACTTCTTGGTCTAAGAAGTGACCTTCCTGCATTTCTTGGCAGAGATAAAGAAGATAACACTAGGTGGGACTACCTCGGGTATCCTGTACAATTTACTATTCAAAGTAATAATAACACTGCAAGGCCTAGACTCATATACAACATGACATTTCCCTAAATAAGGTTGGCCCAAAAGAACATCACAAACTTCAATGGGAGAAATATCACAAAATACCTCATCTTTGAATGGATTAATGTTGTATGACAGGCGACACTGTTGGTTGATGCGAAGATCACTTCCTTGACGATGCCATCCAATGGTGTAGGGTTGCAGGTGCGATGTTGTTAGAAGGGCTAGCTGCTTGATGACCTCTATTGAGATGAGGTTCTTTTGGCTACTACTATCAATGATGAAGTGCAATAGATTTCCTTTCACCCTCATCTGTGAATGAAAGAGGTTCTCACCTTCCTCTAGCTCATAAGGTTCATCGAGATGGATCTTGGTGGCAGCAATGGTTGCACTATCTTCCGCATCAATGATCCATCTCCCCTTTTCTAGTTATGACTTTGAGTTAGAACCTACATCTGATTCATAGGATTTTACCTCAGCCACCAATGACTGCTTTGAGTGGCAATCAATAATGTTATTTCAGGGGCTCTTATGGAAGTCACACCACTTCCCAGTATCTTTCTTCATTTTCCCATTGTCCTTCTTTACTTTCGACTTGGACTGGTTGTCCTGAGGTTTCCCATATTTTCTCTTTCCTTTTTTCTACGGGTTGGGGCTACCCTTTCCCCGCTTCTACTGAGAGGGGTTCCTAGACTTAAACTTCTGCATCTTTTTTTTAATCTTCTTCTTGATTTTGATGGCATATCGATAGGCCATGCCCAAGGATGAGATGTATAGAAACTCCATTTATGTCTGGATGTATCTATGCAGACCTCTATGGTACTTGAGCATCAGATTCCACTCAAAATATTTGATACCCAACTTCGTGTGCAAGGTATGGAATACATTGGTGAACTTTGGCACTGTTTTGTCTTTTTCCTACCACAGTGTGGTCCATCTTGTATACAACTCACCATAACTTCCAAAAAGGTAGTATTGTTCCTTAACATTATTCCCGAAGGAATCCCAAATGGGTGCAACTCCAGATAATGTGGATACTTCTATTTCCTTTTGCTCACAGAAAGTCTCCCACCAATCTTTGACATGAGGGATGGCCTTGAGGAGCGCAAATGTAAACTTTTCCCTATCGGAAACGTTGTGGACAGAAAAATACCCTTATAGAAGGTGTTGTAACCCTATATTTCATAGGATCACCTGATGATTAGAATTTCTTCCTCTAGTCATATTTTTTTGTAAATAATATTTTATTTTGCAAATGATTTACAAAAAGAAAAACAAAAGAAAAAAAAAAAGAAAAAAAAAGGATAAAAATAGAAAAATAAAAGAGGGTATAAAAAAAAATAAAGAAAAAGAGAAAACATAAAACCCCATGAAAAATAAATTTGGTTTGACTCATACCATATAGTCATGATCAAACCTTTTAAATTTATGTTATTAGGTTAGTGAATAAATTTGGTGAAACATTCTAATCTTGGCCAAATTAGTTAGGTTAGTGAATAAATTTGGTCAAACAGTTTAATCTTGGCCAAATTAGTTAGGTTAGAGTAATAATTAATCCAACAGTCTAAGATGGATTATTGTGTTAGTTGATTAGGCTAGGATTTAGGTTAGTGTTGTTTATTTCAATAAAAATTGCAAAAGGATTGTTAAAATACCCTTTATTTGAGTTAATTTGATGTTTTTTTCTTAGGAAATAATACCTTGGTGAAAAAATAATAAAGGGTAAGCTTAGGGCTACCCATCGCATGATTTTATCCTAAGTTCTATTGTGGATATGACTATTTATCATGTTGTGACTAAAAGGCACACAACTTCCATCGGTGACATCGAGTAGTGCCCAGATCAACGACCATTAGTGCATTTCAGACCCCCCCGACCTTTCTGCCTTTAACGGTGGGGGGGGGTATGGAAAATTGATTACCCCCATGGTGGACCCACCTAATGTTTCACCCTCTCAACATTTCAGACACCCCCCACTCAATTCCACTTATCGCCTACCCCCCCTCCAGAATCATGCATAACCGCCTACCTAATATCGCCCACCTCACTCTGCCATCGTACCCCACTATCGCCTGTCACAAGTCACACCCCACATACCTGTTGGCCAATTAATTCCCTCCCCATGACTGTTATTCACCCATTCATCACCCTGCACCATAACAGACACCTCTGTGCACTGTTTAACCTCGTTTCTTCACCATTTCTATACTATTTACAGATCCAAACACTGTCGACACCGCACCAAATCCTGTTTTTGAGCTAATTGCCACCAAGATTCGTTGTCGACAGATGCCATTAACCCGGATAATTATAGTCATCCATCAATTCAACTTCACAACTCTTCTAGTCATGTCTCCGAAAGATAAATTTGTCGAGACATATGAAAATCCATTTCTTCCCCCTCTCATCGACCTGGATCATATTCCCATGGAAGATAAGGACTACAAAATTACAGATACGAAGTGTGAATTCAAATTCTTCGAATTACACTTCTGGCTAAAGGATATTTTCTTGGATAAAAGTGACGAAATTGGACTCTAGGAGTCCAATTTTCCCCTATACATGTTCCCCCAGACCTTTCACTTCCCAAAATTTTCCCTGAAATGTCAAGCCCATTATTTTCCCAGCCAAAGGGCCATCGTTTCCACTTCTGGTGAAACCCTATTTAGCATTACCCCCGAATATATTAATCAGATTTTATAGATCCTAAGAATTGATTCTGCAATCCCTTTCTCTATCAAAGCCCTGAATAACCTCTACCAAAAACTCTCTATCCCCCAAAGAGCCTAGATTTTCGAAATCTTTCTGCCAGAAGATGATCAATTGCCTAATAAAAACCCTCCCTATCCATATTCCATCTTCTCTGTTAGGGAAAACCATATTATTTCTACCCTTTGTTACTTGTTAGGGTATTTTTCAGATGAATGGGTAGATGAACCTATCTTTGGTTTTCTATCCATTTTATCCACATAAGAAAAAGCTACAACCCAATTTGATTTCAATCAATTTTTAGCTGAGAACATACATGATCAGTTTTTTAGATTTTCAACAGAGGGAATGTTCATATATTCCTTAGTGCTGGTGTAACTATTCTTGTTTTTTTAGTCAGATAGATTCTCATATGTTCTCCAGAAATTGGATCAGGAAGGAAACCCTCAATCAGTAACTTCATGGAATTCACTAGTGAGGAAAAATTTAACTGTGTTCAGCTTCAAATACGTCATTGATAAATTTTATCACAAATTTTTTTGAATGCTCAACAACAAAACAAAGCCAAGAATTAATGAATAAGTCCAGAGAATTCATCACCTCTCTGAATTGGCCAAAACAAGAGATTGGTATCTATAGAAGAACCACAGTGAAATAAGAGTATATGGATGTGAACTGCCACCATACAAATTGCCAAAATATCTCTTTGTAAGGAACTTTTCATTGGAATACATCAAGCATATTATGAACTCTGATGATATTCATCTTGTCTCAGCCAAGAAGAAACAACAACTCAAAATCAAGACCCAAATTGGTTCTTTCATATGCAACAACAAAGCTACAGGAGAAGAGGTAGACAACCTTTTGAAACAGATGGACTTCATTCAGAGTTTCACATGGAATTATGAACCATTTGGTGTCATCTTAGATCTCAAGGTCAAACAAAAGAGAACCCCTTATGCTCATGTACATAATCCCGAGGTAGAAAAGCATATGAATCAGATAGATTGGAAAGAAAATACATTGTTGGAAATAGAAGAAAAACCTCCCCCTGTCACTGCTTCACATAACATCACACCTCAAGTACAAATAGAAAAGAGAGAAAGGAGAGAGGTTTCCCCTTCAGTCACAAAGGTGGCAGCTGAAGATTTTCAAGTTTATAGAAAGAGGGCTAAAACTAGTCACACACCAGACTTGCTTAAAGAAGGAGAAACACATTCCACCATAATCATGGAGGGATCACATTCCTCAACCTTCTTAGGAAGTCAGTTCATAGTGTCCACATCTTCATAAAAAAAAAGAAGCACTACTTTATTAGCCGAGTCCTCTCATGAGCAAACATGGTCAAATATCTTTGACAAATACAAAAAAATCAAGCAAAGGAATGAACTCCTAAACAACAGTACATATGCCGAGTTCTATAAGTGGACTTCCACTTCCCAACATAGAATACTGTCATCAGTTGACATAGAGGAAGGAAGAATGAAAATGGCATTCCTGCAAGCACAAGTCCCTCATTCCAAGACAACTGTTGATTAAAAGAAGACTTCTTTTGAGTTTGATGTGAAGGAGGTCCATCCAATGGAACAAATGGACATGCAGATGCAAACAGGGGAGACGATATTCTCCAATCTAAAAAACACCTCACTGACTGCTTCAAAATTATAGGTATCTATGAATAACATCCAATCCCAATTGAAGATGGAGAATATATCCTCTTTGGCCAAGGAAAACAATATCAAATCATTAGAAGAGCTAGTACTGAAGATTGAATATGACCCATCGAATGTCAAAGAAACCGAAGAATTGTTGAAGAAGAAAAATGATGATATAGAATCCTTAAGAAAACAACTGAAGCTTCCAACCACTGAAGATTCCCAAGCAAAGGAGGTGGCTTAAATTGAAGGACACAAAGAGGAGATGCTAAAGCTGATCATGGAACAAAATGCACAAATAAGAGAGATGGAGGTATAGTTGGACAAGTTGATGAAAGAGAAAGAACAGAGTGTGCAGATGGCTATCATTCCATTAGAGGCAGTCCCTTTGACTGGAGTTAGTACAACAACAATAGCTACAACAGTAGAGATTCCATCAGCCATCCCAGTGCAAGTTTCAGATGCTTTTGAGAAGCTTGTGAAGTCTATGGAATATATGCCCCTTCAAGGGGAGGAGATCAAAAAGTTGCAAGAGGAAGTTAAAAACCTCCAAGACCCGAAGTCTATGTTTCAATCAATATATCATGAAAAAATGCATAAGTCTCAGAGACTCAGTCAACAACTACAACAACTGTAGAAGGAGACTGTCATGGAAAAGACATTATCTGAGGCCAAGGAAAACATATGGATGGATATCAACAAGTCTATGGCATAAATATGGCCATTCATACAAATAATTTTTGAAAAACATGAACTGGTACAGAAGGCCAGAGAAGCAACTGGGAAAATAAGATAAGAGCTAGGAGAAAGACCTATAAAGGCCACTGAGCTCATCAGGTTCCTAAAATCCAAAAACAAGCAGGAGTTATAAACATTGGAGATTGAAGATAGGAAATAGACCATCCTTGAGGTCAAGAAGGTCTTAACCAAGAAAGGATTAATGTTGCAGCTAGAGGAGAAGGCTCGGGTGATGGACATTGAAGTACTACACAAGAAGGGTCTCCCTGGACTACTAGTACTCAATGACAAGCTAATCACTCTGTCAGATTACAAGCAGAAGGTCAGTACAGTGGAAAAGGATGGTTCCAAGTTTGTAGGTATACAAGGAAGAATTACAGGCAAATATTTCTTAGAAACATTACAGTTGGACATGAGCATCCAACATGAGATAAAGCATATTTTGATCACAAAGCCCACTTTTTCCAAGTGTACTGAGATGGATGCGATATACAGAACGTTACTCAAGTTTTCCATCCCTAGTATAAAGAGATGTGAAGATTTATGTTCTTTACTTGAGTAAAAGTAATTTTGAGGTTCGTGTCAGCATGGAGTAGACAGTCCAGTCAAATACAATGAGTCACCAACTACTTCCACAAAATCAACACCAAGGATTTGAATAGAGCAACATAATTCCTATATTTTGTAATATGAGATCTAGTTAGTTAGATTTTTCCTCCATATTATCCTAGTCATTTATGAAAGGATTAGATGTAAATTATTGTATAAATACTTCTTCTTTTGAAGTATTGAGGGTTGATTTTTTCACCCAAGAGCTATTGTGTAAACTTGCAAAGGATCGACCAGTAATAAAACATGCCTATTTACAGGATTCTTTTGTCAAATTGTTGGTGATGTTTCTCTTTCTCTGTTAAATGTTTTCTTATTCACTGTGATCATTTATGTATTTCAGATTGTAATCATTGAAATAAAATCATAAGATTTTTTTTTATCTTGTATACTCTATCTCTAGTCTTAGTGGACTCTCACACCTTTTTTGTCCTATTCACCTCATTTAATCTCAATATATGCAACATTTTTACTACCTTTCCCTGTAAAGAAAACTTCATAAAAAATTGAATCCAATCCTCACCTTTAATACAAACCCTATAGCCCAATGGAAATTTAATGCATCCTTTCAACCAACTTTTACAAACAAACAAACAAATTCGGACTATCATAACTAGATTAATATTTAAAATTTAAACAAATGTAAATCTTATAGAGAGATCCCTCTCTGAAACCGACAGGGCTAGATCCCAGTTTCAAAAGTGGTTTTGATAAGTTACCTCTGTCAATTTATTCTACCCTTTGAAAACTTCTGGGAATTACAGAGTGATAACATAGTGGTGACCATACTGGGGACTGAACAAATTTTCCAACTCTATAAATTATCTTCCCTAGATAAGAAAAATTTATTTCTGAACAATCAAAGATCTAAAATTCAAGAGATAAATGTTCATAGGTTGTTAAAATTTGCAAATAATTAATTAGGTTTCTAAAGTTTAAGTTTTGTCTCCAAAAAGAATTCATACTCGATCTCACCCTGATCCAAAACCTATAACAGTAGTAGATAATCCAAAAAAATTAATAAAAAAAAGAAGCATAACAGAAAGTCAAGGGAGTAGTAGTCCTCTTCCTAGGGCCACTTCTCTTCCAGAGAACTTTGTCACAATCCAAGACATTCAGTTTGATCTACCTTTTGAGCATAGACTTTTCAGAACCAAATCTGATAGCTTTGTGAATGAAACAGTCCTAGATCAAGCCATCCTCCAACCTAGAACCCCATAAAGACTCTCTCCTGGAATAGATTTTGATAAGAAAATCCTTCAAGATTTCGAAAAATTACAAGATCTAGCATCAAACCTTGACCAAGCTTTGTATAAAGCCTATTTTCAATATTATATTGAGCTTTCTGCCCTTTCTATTTTAGTAGCTTCTATTAATCCTCAAGTAACTCATTCTATATCTCCCATACCTACTTCTTCCACATATTCTATCACTTCTCCAACGATTATACAGGTTACAACCTAACCTACTATAGGAGTTCCTGCTAACCAACCTCCTCCACCAATCATGGGAGAAAGATATGCTCCCCTTGTTTTGGATGCTCCCTTACATAATATTCTCTAGGATTATCAAACCATGATTCCTCAGTTTGATGGCACTGGAAGCCTGAATGCACAACATCATGTGGACAAAATGAATGACTTCTTTGATTTACAGGAAGTAGATGAGGCATATGTCCAAATGAGACTCTTTGCACAAAGTTTAACTAGTGATGTTAAGAAATGGTTCAAATTCTTACCAGCTGCTAACATTGCTAATATTGATTCCTTTCACCAATATTTTCTCAATAGATGGGGTGTAAAGAAGAACCCACTTCAAATTTTATCTGAATATGAAAGTATCAAAAGAAACCAAGGGGAAAGTGAATAGGACTATTGCACTTGCTTCAATAATATCTATAATGCAATTCCAACTAACATTAAACCTCCTCAAGGCTTGGATTTGATTAAGTTCCTTGATGGTTTTGATGTTGAAATGTCCTACCAATTGAGAGAAAGAAATCCTACAACTCTGGAAGATATGCAAAAATGTGTTGTGAGTGTTGAAGCAAATATATTAGCTAGGAGAGCTAGACAAAGAATAGAAAGGAGAGTCACAATCAAGGAAGAACCATCCACTGCCACTGCAGATGCCAAAATAGACTCCTTAGTCAGAACTATGGAAATAATGATGGAAATATTAGAAATCAATGATAGGAACCCACCTAGAGAGAATCAACCTGACCCTCAAATATGAAATCCAAATTTCAGGATAAATGCTCCCCAAATCAGACAAAGAGAACCTAGAGAGAAAAGAGAATAGAGAGGCCCTGATCAACAGATTAAACCACCTTTTCAAGAAAACTATGTTAATGAGGGGAGAAGAAACAGTCGAGGGACTTGATGACATTCACATAAATCTTATGGGAATAAATGACAATGATTCCATTTTTCTTACCCAAGAAGAACAAGATTTTTTCCTCCTTTCAAAGACTGAAGTAGATGAGGAAGAATCAGAACAAAAAGATTTTGAAAACACAATAATGGAAGTTCCTAGGTAGTACAACTTGAGAAGTAAAAATTATAATGATAATCCAACCAAGAAAGCTTTTGAAATTAAGAAAACCTCAAATACAATTGTCAAGAAAGTTCCTAAAAAGAAAAACTTAAAGGTCCCTACAAAAAGAACACTTGACTCTATTACCAAAGACAACTCAAACTAAGGTTTCATCCACCAGTCAGACCAATCCTACTATACAGAGAAATGTGGTTGAGAAATAAGATTTTCCTAGTCAAAACAAAAATCCTACCACATTTAGTATGTAAAGTGAATTGGCTAAACTCAAAATACCTATTCCTCTATCAAAATTAATGAACAAAAATGATTATAGATCACAAGTGATCAAAGCCCTAAAAATAGAACCAGGAGTGGGTACAAACACAGTGAAAATTGTTGATGATCAACCAGATTTGTTGTTTAGACCTGAAGTTGAGGGAAAAGATGACAATGGTTATGTCCCTCCTTTTTACATCGGCTTAAATATTCATGATAAGACATTGCACAATGCCATGCTAGATTCTGGTGCTTCTCATAACCTTATTCCTACGGCCGTGATGGAGAAATTAGGACTTGATATCACCAGAAATTATAAGGATTTATACTCCTTTGACTCAAGCAAAGTGAAATGCATAGGTCTGATCAAAGACTTGTGTATTACTTTGGCACAAATCTCAGCCAAAAGCATGGTAATGGACATTGTTGTTATAGATATGCCTCCAAAGTATGGCATGTTATTGTCTCAATCATTGGGAGCCAAATTACAGGGTACCCTACAAGTGGACATGTCCTATGCTACCATCCCATTATTTGGTCAGCAGAAAAGATTGTACAGAGAGAGACTTATGAAATACATGGTCAATAGTCAAGAGAAACCACAAAACTACCCTTTATACTCTGCTCATTCTGATCTGGACTCTTTTATTTTATATAATGATGGTGACATGGAAAATCAAATTTCCAAATCAGAAGATGATGTGTATAACTTGGAGGAAAGAAAAACAACCCCTGAAGAAGATAAAACAATGATAATACAAACTGATGAACTAATGGAACCTTTGTGGAGTTTAGATTTTTATGGTGCTATCAGTAAATAAGGATCTGGAGCTGGGGTGTGGGTTTTCAATTCAAGAGAAAGATATTCAGAAAGTCATTTTTACAAATTAAATTTCCAGTGTACCAACAATATAGCCGAGTATGACGATTTAATGCTAGGTCTAAAATTGCTAAAAAATATTGGTGCCAAGAGAATTTCAGTAAGGGATGATTATGAACTAATCATAAAACAAATCAAAGGTGAGTACTCTACCAAACACCCGAGACTGAGGGCCTATAGAAATTGTTTTCTTGATTTTTTGCAATTCTTTACTGAATACGATTTGCAGGTGATTCTGAGAGGCCAAAACATACTTGTTGATGGATTGGCTACCTCATCAACCACTTGTAAAATACCATTTCATCCTAATCACCAGTACACAATGGAGGTGAAATGCAGACCTGTTGTTCTAGACAATATTAAGTGTTGGAAATGTTTTGGTAGTGATGAATATATTGATGATTTTCTATAATCAAGAAATGAATTTGAATGTGCAAATATTGATGTAGATAGTGATAATCAAAGTGTAACTAAAATAGATTTAGAAGAAATAAATGAAAAGGAAGAAAATTCATATGTTTTTCAATTAAAGGATAACATTATGCCTAGAGGGTTAGTCCCATTGGAAGAAATGTCTGATTTCAATGATGTAGCTAAAAAACCAAAAATTGAACCTATTGGAAAAGATGTTGAGGACTGTAACATAGGGATTGATAAGGAACCAAAAATAATTAAACTGTCAAAATATTTACCTCCTGATAAAAAACAAAAATATATAGAATTGTTCAAGGAATTTGTAGATGTTTTGCATGGAGCTATGACTATTTAAAATCTTATGACACTAGCATTATACAACATAAAATTCCCATAAAAGAAGATAATAATCCTTTCAAACAAAAACTTAGAAGAACTAACCCAAATTTAATGCCTCTAATTGAAAAGTAAATAAAGAAAATTTATGATGCTAAAATCATCATCCCACTAAGGTTTTCAAAATGGGTGTCCAATTTAGTTCCTACAAGAAAAAAGAATGGAGAAATCATACTCTGTATTGATTTCAGAAACCTCAATAAAGTCTCACTTAAAGACAATGACCCCTTGCCCAAAATGGATCATATTCTGCAGAAGATAGTTGGATCCAATATAATTTCTTTGTTAGATGGATTTTTTGGCTACAACCAAGTCTTAGTCCACCCTGATGATCAAGAGAAAACAACATTTACTACACCGTTGGGCACTTTCATTTATGTGAAAATTCCTTTTGGTTTAATGAATGTTGGGGCCACATTTCAGAGAGAAATGGACATTTCTTTTATGGATGAACTTGGAAGATTCATTATCATATAACTGGATGACATAACTATTTTTTCAAAAACAGATGAAGAACACTTACTAAACCTTATAAATGTTTTTGAAAAATGCAGGAAATTCAGAATCTCACTAAATCCCAAGAAAATTTTGTTTGGTCTAGAGGAAGGTAAAATGCTAGGACACATCATATCTAAGGATGTAATAAAATAGTTCCTGGAAAGATTGAAGCCATCCAAAAACTAGACCAACCCCAAAACATAAAAGAATTGCAGTCTTTCATAGGAAAAATAAACTTTGTAAGAAGATTTATCCCTAACTTGGTAGAACTTCTGAGAAAAATAACCAATTTGTTGAAAACATATACAAAAACAAAATGGACCGTTGAAGAAATACATTCCTTTAACCAAGTGAAACATTCCTTGACACAATCCCTTATACTTGTCAGTCCCGATTATACCAAAGATTTCCTCCTATTCTCCTTTGCCTCTGAGCATACCATTGCAGCAGTTATTTTGCAGAAAAACAGTGAAGGCCATGAACAACCTATTGAATTATTCAATAAATATTTGAGAGATGCTTCATTGAATTACAACATCATGGAAAATAAATATTTTTCTTTGGTGAAATCAATTAAAGATTCCAGAGTATATATTCTCCACTCACATATCATTGCTTATGTTCCTAATGCTCTTGTGAAGGATATTCCGACCCAAGACAATCCAGATGGGAGAAAAGGTAAATGGATTGTTGTGATCCTTGATTATGATATAGAGATTAAACCAACCAATCTTATCAAGGGTCAAGGATTAGCCAAATTAATGGCCGAGTCAAACTTTCATGCTTTAGATATAAATTTTCTAGCTGCAGTTGATGAACAAGAAGAGCAGGCGACTCCACAAGTTAAAGAGATTTTCTCAAACTCTCCCTAGTATGCAAACCTTATTTTTGTTTTACATCATCTACAAGCTCCTCTTGGTTTGACTAAAACTAAATCTAGATTTTTGAAACTTAAATCTATGAAGTATTTCATTTTAAATGAAAATCTGTAATGGAAAGACACTGGAGGTATTCTACTAAATTGTTTGTTGAAAGATGAAGCTGATAAATATTTGCAGGAATTCAATGAAGGAGACTGTGGTGGACATTTGAATTGGAAAACCACTGCCAATAAAATTCTTAGAGTTGGTTTCTACTGGCCAACCTTATTTGCAGATGTCCACAAGAAAGTGACCTCCTGTCATAAATACTAGATCTTTGAAGGTAAAAGGAAACTTCTTCCTTTACCCTTGAAGCCAATTTCAGTTGAAGCTCGATTTCAACAATGGGGTTTGGATTTCATTGGAGAAATCCACCCACCTTCATCAGGCCATCATAAGTGGATTCTCACAACCACTGATTATTTCACCAAGTGGATTGAAGTTGTACCCACCAGGCAAGCCATTGATGCTGTGATCATAAGAGTTTTGGAAACTAACATTCTTTCTATATTTGGATGCCCCAAGAAAATTATCACTGAAACAAAACAAAATTCAAATAAAAAAAGATGATAGAGTTTTGCGGCAAGTATCAGAACAACTTAGGACACTCTACAACCTATTACCCTCAGGGAAATGGATTGGTAGAGTCATCAAATAAGAGTTTGGTCAACATTATCAAGAATATGCTGCAGGACAACAAAAAATCATGGCACAACAAGTTGGTACATGCACTTTGGGTAGACAGACTTACTACAAAGAGGTCAATTGGTATGTCTCCATACCAGTTGGTCTATGGAATGGATGTTGTCTTTCCTACTTATTTAGGTGTCCCTGTCATGAAGTTATTGTAGGAAGTACACGTAGAACCAAATGACATCCAAAGAAGAATCAATCAAACTATGCAGCTACAACAATATAGAGAAGAGGTTTACAACCAAGCTCGGGTTATTCAAGAGAATATCAAGAGAATCTATGACAAAAGGACTAAGGCTGATGACTTCCAGTTAGGTGATAAAGTACTGAAATGGGACTCAAGAAATGAATAAAAGGGAAAACATGGGAAATTTGACAATTTATGGAAAGGCCCATTCATAATACATGCACACAGAGGAAGGAATGTATTTTTTTATCAAGGATATGGATGGAGAAGATCTACCATGAGGACCTATCAATGGAAGAATGCTCAAGCACTATGTTTCATAAGAATGAATATTTTTCTCACCCATGTCATTGTAAATACCATTTTACTTTTTTATGTCAGGTGTGGGTGATTTTTATTAGTGGTTGAATCCCGGAGAGAAGGCCCTAAGCCCCTAATCAAGATCACCAGATTTACATTTAAAATAAAGCAAATCAGAATGAAAAAAAGTATTGGAGAAGAAGAGTTAATGTAGCAGGTAGTTGGTTCTTGGAACCTCACGAGGAGAGCACCATCCCCAAGTGGAGCCACTCTTATAACCCTATATTTCATAGGATCACCTGGTGATTAGAATTTCTTCCTCTAGTCATATTTTGTTGTAAATGATATTTTATTCTGCAAATGATTTACAAAAATAAAAAGAAAAGAAAAAGAAAAATAAAAAGAAAAAGAAAAGAAAAAGAAAAAGAAAAAGGAAAAGGAAAAGGAAAACGAAAAAAGGATAAAAATAGAAAAATAAAAGAGGGTATAAAAATATATAAAAAAAAGAGAAAACATAAAACCCCATGAAAAATAAATTTGGTTTGACTCATACCATATAATCATGATCAAATCTTTTAAATTTATGTTGCTAGGTTAGTGAATAAATTTGGTCAAACAGTCTAATCTTGGCCAAATTAGTTAGGTTAGTGAATAAATTTGGTCAAACAGTTTAATCTTGTACAAATTAGTTAGGTTAGTGAATAAATTTGGTCAAACAGTTTAATCTTGTACAAATTAGTTAGGTTAGAGTAATAATTAATCCAACAGTCTAAGATGGATTATTGTGTTAGTTGATTAGGTTAGGATTTAGGTTAGTGTTGTTT